>JAJEKV010000759.1:0-94845 GCA_021234155.1 Isoetes taiwanensis
GGTTATAACATGATTGTGGACACTAGGCGCAGAGAGAGAGAAATGACCAGAGAGGATGGAGTGGAGCTAGCACTAGAAAGAGATGGCGGGAGGGAATGGAGGAGGAGCCGACCACTAGGGACTAGGGGGCAACATTTTGAAAGTCGAGAAGTGGAAAGGGACACTAGAAGAGGTGGACGCCAAGATCCGAGAGAGGAGGATGGGACGAAGCCAATGAGAGAAGGAGAGCGAATCGAAACGAGGAGAGGAGGGCAAGAAGAAACCGGCCTTTCTAGTAGCATACAAATTGCATTGTTCCATGGCATAGAGCCAAATGTAATAGAACAAATGAGATCATAATCAAGTAAAGCGACTTTTTATTTTCTCATGCAATGGTTAACATTTGGCCTTTGTTTAGTAGCTTCTTCTTGCACATCGATTCCATGGTAGTTTTGGCGTTATTTGATTTAAACCCAATATTACCACGGACCTAAAAAGGAAGACATGGACAAGTTCTATTGAATTATGGACTAGTAATTTGGTCTCAAAGTCGTCTCTGGACGAACATTACTAGTTGATGAAACTCGTGATCTAGAAATCTTGCTTTTACAATGCGCACATGCATTTTATACAAGTAGGAATGTTTCATCATTGGATGTACCACATTAAGACGCGTCGGGGCTTGTGGACGCGAAGTTCGTGGTCCGAGATAACTTAAAGGAGGGTCCTTATTTTTGCACATTGGCATGGCGTTTTGTTTGACATAGACAATGCCCCTACCAAGGAGTTGCAATGGACAAAGATATGTTGTTTTAATTTTGTTATCCACGAAACACACGATAAAAACACTATAAGTTGAAGATCAAACTCAGTTTTTGATATGACCTTCGCCGTTGAAAAGGTCTTAGTCTCCTCTATCTACAAAATGGACGGAATTTTCTCATTTTATGAGCCATAAAAAAGTTATTTCCATTACTAGTAATGGTGCCCAGCGTTGCTGGGCATTCGTTGGAAGTTTGTAAATGTTTTTTATTGCAATAAGAAATGTGTGCAATAAGCTTTTATTATTGGAATAAAAAAATATTCAAACATAGTTATAGTGCCCAGTGCTGCTGGGTATTAGTACAATGTAAGAAATCTATAGAAACTAAGGGGCTATTTCATCCCGGTAGAATTTCTTTGTAGACTACATTTGAGTGAACCTCCTTTTTGTTTTTTAGCGGTGCTCCTTGTCTTGAGGTTTCTTGAATGTATACCTTAACAGGTGTTGTGTAGTGCACCTTGAGAATCACGATATAGAGCTGGCCGTGTGCGAATACTGGAGTTGGTAGGTAGATGCCAACGGAGGTCATTGACTGTCCTTGCGACTTGTTTATGGTCATCGAGAATGCAAGTCACACGGGGAACTGCCTTGGTCGTTCATGTTGTATTTCTTGGATTTTCTCTTTTCGTAATTTTTGTACAAAGGATAAAAATGAACGGGTGCCAAGAATATGTTGTTGGATTCTGTTCGTTTAGGTGTTGTGAAGTGTAGCTTGAAGTGCATTCAATTGTGGGCGTGATGTTGGGCGTTCATCCAAGTTCACGTCAAATGTCGTCATTGAACCATGTAAATGATTGATTGATTGCTCCAGGTGAGCAATGTGTTGGAGCACATTATCTGTATCATTTTCTATGGGTGCCTATAAAACAAAAGCATGATGTTAATTTGACACTTTTTTTTTGGATGCAATAGAAAAGCGTGTCTTCTGGTAGGGTTGATAAGGATGCCAACGTCTTGGATACCTAAGTTATGTTCATTATTGTCAATGATGCCAGCGTCTTGGATACCTAAGTTATGTTCATTATTGTCGTCCATCTTTGGTCTACTATACACCAAGCACTCCCTCGGATGCAAGGCTTCAAGCAGTATCTATAGGGGATGAAAGTAAAAGGACTAAAAAAGGTCATAAGTGAAAAGGTTAAAAAAGGCAATGGCCTTTTTTCCAAGAAATAACTCCAAGATCTTAGTTCTTAGATAAGAATGTGACATGAATACAAAGATCTTAGATCCAAGTTATTCTTGGATACAAAACCGAGTTAATCTTTGACCGTGAAAACAAAACGTGTGAATACAAAACGTACGTGTGAAGGTATTTGAAGAGACTTGAAGAAAGTTTGCTATATTTAGGCAGTTAGGGAACAAAAGAAACAGACGCTACCATATTAGCACAGCCAATAACCTGCTTAAAATTTTACTGTATCAAAGCAGAAGAAACAGAGAAGGCCGAACTAGAGTAGGCATGAAAAAAAATTTGGGCTTCCGGTTTACGACCTGACAGAGAAGCTTACCTGGTGAGATGAGCCGACCTGTTGAACTAGGGTTTTGGAGACTTAGCTGTAAATACTGTTGCAATCCGCGCCAACGAGCTGCAAAAGGGGCCGACAGTTGAAAGGCGTGAAAGCATGAACCAGGGAAAAAATTGAAAGCGTGACACAGGCGATTAAGCCGATTTCTAGAACAAGGGAAAAAATACCAAACAAAAAAAATGTTTCTTCCCTATGCGTGCATAGCACAGCACCAAAGATTTGCCCATGCTTCCGACCCTGTCCATGCCAAGAATGCGGAAAGCTGCCGAAAATTGATGCTAAACTTGAAGATAGAAGAAAAATCTGAGGAAGTAAAAAAGTCTTTTGCTATGCGCGCATAGCAAACGACTTTACCTATCTTGCGTATATAGACACTACCTACCGGGTAAAATTCTACCTACCCTTTTTTTTTAAACCTACTCATTTTGTCTTTGGCCACCTCTTACCCAATATTTTCCTACCTTCGTATTTTACTTTGAACCTAGTCATTGCATACCATATCCTTTTAATTTTGATCCCAACTTGCCTAGGGCTTTTCGCATTACATTTAAATTATCTATTTTTTGCATTTATGGTTTGAAAACATCCTATTGGTTATGAGCACATAGCTTGGCTATGTTCTTTTCTAGCTTGTAGGTTATGCACGCTTAGCTTGGCAATTTTCTTGTCATTATATGCAATAGCATGACAACATTTTTTTTCTTCTAATTGGCTCTATGTTGCATAGCTCACCAATATTTCCTTCTCAACCATAGCTAGCAACTTTTTTCCCATGTCAGTTTGTGTTGTGGCTAATATGTTTGTGGCTGTTGTTTCTTATTTGCTCACACATTCCACAAACATTTCATAATGTATAATTCGTCGAGGGACCATTGTTCAACTAATTAAGCATCATTCAATTGGGTTTTGTAATGTTACGACTACATGTTTAAGATGTTCTATAACCCGATTGCTTGCAATGTTTTGGCACTATATAATTTAAGTTATTACACCATTAAAAGTATCGACTTGCAACAAGTCTACAATTGTTTCTCTTCAACGTCTGTCAAAGGAACTTGGTGTTATAGGGAGCAAATGGTCGTGCAAAATCACCTTTGGCGGGCAACACAAATGATCAGTTCATTTTGCGTAGCTATTCCTCTTGATGTCTATGCGCGCATAGACATTTTCCTTTTCTTTTGTATTTAAGCGCTCCAAAGAAGTAGTCTTATCCGGTTTGACAAAACCAAAAATGTCCTCCTCTTTAAAAATTGTCCATTTCGAAGCGACAATTTTTTTTTTTTGGTGCACGTGTTTTTAAAAACAAGCTAAAAGTGGCGAATTTACGTGTTTTCAAAAAAGGAATCTGCAATTGCACCACAGGTCATTAGTGCATTTGCACCGTCACCTTGTTAATGGCCTTTTTTTCAGAAAGTAATTCGAAGATGTTGCAATTTTAGTTTACAATTGTTCACAAACCATTCCCTATGAACTTCCTGTTCATGAACTTGCTCATGAACTTCCTATGAACTTCCTGTTAGATGTTCTGTTATCTATTCTGGCAACCCAAGACATCACTTTCTAAGCCCGCATCTAAACCCATATACTTCATCTCCCATCTCCAAGGGACTTGAAGAAATTTAACAAAAATGACCCTAACTCTGCAGATTTCAGAGCAGTGATCTTTCATGTCTGAATGGGAAGTTGAAACATAAATATTTAGTGTTATATATGCCTAACAAAAGTCATAACATAACGAAAAAAAAGAAGCCCATTACAAATCTTTGGAGGAAGCACAAAAACTCCTCTGGCACCTCATCATAATATCAAACCCATCAAGTGCTTTCAAGGAGCTGGAAGAGATAATTATGAATCTTTACCTGTTGTTCTATCTCCACGAACCGGAGTTGATTATATACTCCATGAAAAATTTACCCATTACTTTTCTTTGAAATTGTTTCTTTGCTCATAAACCAAACGGATCATATACTATACTAACCTACACTAAATGTAGCTAAGAGTGCATAATATACTAACCTGGAGGTCAGCATCTAATCACAAAGAAAATCAGTGATAACCCCTAAAGGGATTCTACCAATTTTTTATTCATCATTATCGCCATTCGCCATTGCCAAGATTTGTTCAAGGCCCATCACCATTTGCCATTCGCCATTGGCCATTCACCTCACAACCTCACAACCATTCGCCATTTGCCATTGACCTATAATGGTCTTCTGACCTATTTCATGGCCTTCCAAACTTAACATATGCTTAAATATTTTACTAGAATACAAACAATATAGCAAACGGATAAAGAGATGCATTGGACTGACAAAAAAAGGCATGATGCTTGCAGTAAAATTAAAAGACCAAGAATACAGGTTGCAAATCACATGAGCTTGTACAACAAACTAAAATAGAGTAGTGCATTGAGTTCCTTGTATCTGGCCAGCTTCTAGCTTTTAGCTACTTTCTAAGGATCTTGCGAATGGTGCCATTTACAATGAATTAGAAAAAGGAACTATAGATCCATTATCTCTGCAAAATAATGCTTGCACCTTTGGAAAGGTCGTATGCTGTGGAAAGGTATAAACTTTAAAACCGTGCTTCCTATGCTGCCAATCATCATGGCATCTAAAACCTTCCTTTTCCTAAGATTATTACTGTATACAATGTTATGACGTGAAAATGCAAATTTGCGCATGGCCTAAAGGATGCATTCTCACTTCTTTCTTTGCTTTTTTTTTCTTCCTAAACGAATGGTCCAACTGACCCTTTCAATGTCCCATATGCATTCCCTCTTCAACGCCACAATTATCTTTATCTACTAGTAATGGTACCCAGCGTTGCTGGGCGTAAGTTTTGGGCTGCAGTGAGAAAAGCCCTATACCTTTCCCTTTCTGTTTCCCTTTCCCTTTTGCTCTATCCCGTATTTCACTTTTTCTTAGTTTCTATACACTTTTCTTTTTCTTTTCAGTTTTTTCCCATTTTTTCGCATATGTTTCCTTGTTTCCCCACCCCTTTCCTTCCTTTCCCTCTTCCCTTTTTCCGATAACCTTTTTCCGTTTCCTTTTCTTCCTTTCCCCACCCTTTCTTTCTTCTCCGTTTTCCATGCCTTTCTCCCTTTCCCTTCACCTTTTTCCATGCCTTCTCTTTTCCCCACCCTTTTTCCATGCCTTCCCTTTTCCTCAATCTTTTAGTCTTTCGCTTTTTTCCATGCCTATTTTCTCTTATCTTTTCCTCCATTTCCCAGCCTTTCACTCTTCCTTTTTTTAGGTGCCCTTTTCTCCTCCGTTTTTCTTTTTCCCTCCCGTTTTCCATGCCCTTTTTACCTTCCCTTTTCCCATCTCCTCACCCTTTCTCCCTTCCCCTTTTCTATGTTCCCTTTTTCTCTTCCCTTTTCCTATTTTCCACTTTTCTTTTTTCCCGTGCTCTCTCCCCCTTTTCCCCTTTTTCCTCTTTTTTTTTCCATTTCTCTTCTCTTATGCCCTTTTTCCCTTCCCTTTTTTTCCACCTCTTTCTTCTTTCCATTTTTCCTGTGCTTTCCTTTTCCTCCTTTTCCCACCCTTTCCCACTTCTCTTTTTCCCGTGCGATTTTTTCTTCTTTTCCCCCTTCCTTTTTCTTTTCTCTTTTCCTTTTCCCATATTTTCTTCCCCTTTTTCCTCAGCTCCCCTGCTTCCCTTCCCTTTTCCCTTTCCTAATGGATTTTTTTTTCTGTTTTCCTCCCTTCCCGATCCTTTCCTTGTGCCCTTTTTCCTTCCTTTCCTTTTCCTTTTCCTTTTCCTTTTCCCTTTTCCCATGCCTTTCCACATTTGATTTCTTTTCTTATTTTCCTATACTTATTTTTCTCTTTTCCCCACCCTTTCTCTCTTCCCCCTTTTTTTTTTCCTTTTCTTTTTTCTATTTCCCCGCCATTTTCCTCTTCCCTTTTTCTCATGCTCTTTCCCACTTCCCTTTTCTTGTTTCCCTTTTTCCCTTTTTGTCATTCTTTTTTTTTCCAAGTTCCCTTTCCCCCTTTTCCCTTTCCTTTTTCTTTCTTCTCACTTTCCCTTATTTCTTCCCTTCTCCCCATCCTTTTCTTGTTATCCCTTTTCCCTTTCCTCTTCCTCATTTCCCAAATCTTTTACTCTTCCCCTTTTCTCGATGTGCCTTTTTCCTTCCATTTCCCTCTCTTTTTCTTTTTCCTTTTCCTTTTCCTTTTCCTCTTCCTTTTCCTATGCCATTTTTCCCTTCCTTTTTCCTCTTTCTTCAACGCTTCTCTTTTTCTCCCTTTTCCCATGCCTTTTTTTTTCTTCCATTTTTGCATGCTTTTTTTCTCCTCTCTTTTCCCCTTTCTTCAATCTTTCCTTCTTCCTTTTTTTCCCGTGCCCTTTCCTCTTCCCTTTACCACTTTATCTCTTCCCTTTTCCCTCATGCCCTTTCCCCAGGTACCTTTTCCCCCTCCCCTTTTCTTTCTTCTTTCCCTTTTCATTTTTTCATGCCTTTTTCTCTTCTCTTATCCGCACCCTTTTCCCTTTGCTTTTCTTCCTTTTCCCGTGCCTTTTTGCCCTTCACATTCTCTCTTGTCTCTTCCCTTTTCCTTTCCCCCCTTTTCCCTTTACCCTTTCCCCTTAAGAGATCAAGGTACGACCAATCATGGTGGTGGTAAGTCGTGCAAAAAATCTCGGCCTTCGGATGCACTTAGATGATCTCGACCATTCAAATTAGGGCTTGATCCAATCCAAGAATTACGGTATAACATCTTATATTATAAAGTTTTAGCGTATGTCTTGCATCAAACCCTAATTTAGATAGTTGAGATCGTCTGATTGCATTTGAAGGCCGAGATTTATCGCACAACTTCCCACCACCATGATTGGCCATGCTCTGATCTCTTAAGAGGAAAGGGAAAATGGCAGAGAAAAGGGCAAAGTGGGAGGCAAAAAGGCACGGGTAAAAGGGAAAGACGGAGAAGGAAAAAGGAAAGGGAAAAGAGCACGAAAAAGGGAAAGAAAAAGGAAGGAAAAAAAGACACTATGAAAAGGAAAAGGGGGAAAGGGTGAGGACGAGAATAAGGGAAAAAGAAAAGGGAAGGGAGGAAAAGGAAGAAAAAAAGGGGCAACGGAAAAAAAATGTGAAGACGAAAAGGGTGACGGAAGGAAAAGGGGAAGATAAGAATGGTGGAGAGGGAAAAAAAGGGCATGGAAAAAATAGAAAGGGAAGGAAAAAAAAAAGAAAAAGGAGGCGAAAAAGGGAAAAGGGCATGAGGAAAAGGAGGGAAATGAGAGAGGAAGGAGAAAGTGGCATGAGAAGAGGAAAAGGGTGAGGAAAGGAAAAAAAGAAAGGGAAAAAGAGATGGAAAAAGGGAAAAGGGAAAAGCGAAAAGCAAAAAGAGAACAGAAAACATGCAATAGGAAAAGAGGAAAAGGGAAAAGGAGGAAAAAGGGCATGTGAAAAAGGTGGAAAAAATGGAATGGAAAAATGTATGGGAAAATGGAAAGGAAAAGAGAGAAGGAAAAAAAAGGGTGGAAAGGAAAGCGGAAAAGGGCATGGAAAAAGAGAAAAGGATGAAAAAAAGAAGGAAAAGGAAAAAGGAAATGGGAGGCGAAAAGGGAAAGGGGAAAGAAAAAAGAACACGAGGAATAAGGAGGGAAAATGGAAAAGAGGAAGGGAAAAAGGGCACGGAAAAAACTGGAAGAGGGAAAGGGTGAGGAAAGGGTAAAAATAAAGGGAAAAAGAGCATGGGGAAAGGGAAAAGAAAAAGAAAAAAGGGGAATAGGGACGGGAAAAAGGGGAAGAGGGTAAGGAAAGGCGGAAGAAAAAAGGCAAAAAAAGTGGAAAAAAAGGAATGGAAAAATACATGGGAAAAGGGAAAAGGAAAAGGAAAGAGAAAGGAAAGGGAAAGGGAAAGGGAAAGGGAAAGGGAAAGGGAAAAGGAAAGGGGGAAGGAAAGAGGAAAAGGGCACGGGAAAAATGGAAAGGGTGGGGAAATGATGAAAAAAAGAAGGAAAGGGAAAAGGGAAAAGGGAGGAAGGGAAAAGGGGGGAAGGAAAAAAAAAAGACATGAGAAAAAGAAAGAAGAAAATGGGAAAAAAAGAGACATGAGATAAAGACTAAGAGGGTGAGGAGAGGAAGAAAAACATAAAAAAAAGGTGGGCAAAAGGGAATGCAAAAAGGGCATGAGAAAAGGGAAGGGAAAAGAGAAAAGCAAAAAGGAATGGGAAAAGAAAAGGGAAAAAAGATCATGAGAAAAATGGGAAGGGTGGAGAAAGGTGAAAAGGGAAGCCGTCAAAAAAAGGGAAAGGGAAAGGGAAAAATGAGAAGGAGAAAAGGAAGAAAAAGAGGAGGGAGAAGAGGGTTAATAAAAAAAAGAGAGAGAAGGAGAAAAGTAAATGTGCAGGGAAAATAAGAAAAGGGAAAAAAAAGTGTGTAAGAAAATGAGGAAAAAAAAAGGATATGAAAAAGGATAGAGCAAAGGGAAGGTTATCAAATGCACAAAAACCTCTTATAGCCTAGCAATGATGGACTTGGTTTCTATTATATTAGATGTATAAAAATGAGTCTGAGTTGAATAGGTTTCCATCCACAAATGTTCCCAACATTTGCCCAGCAACGCTGGGCACCATTACTAGTTATAATATAAGATTTATATTGGCAAAACTAAAAGAGATGACTACCTGTGTTTGTATGCTTCTTGCAACTCACTGGACTGTTTCTACCAAGTAGAACACTGCATAGCAAGCGGCCAATTCCTGCAACTAAGAAACGTTAGCTTTAGATCTATATTGCATAATAAAGACAGAGACCCAATACCTCTGAGGCCTTTGCTTTATAGAGATCTGGCCCTAAAAAGGAGCATTCCTCATCAGTTTACAGGAAAGCGTAGTTTGCAGGGGGTATAAACCCTCCGCATGTTTTGCAGCTTGCTATCAATATTCTTGCTGACCTCGTTGCCAAGCTCCAGGCCAATTTCACCACCTTCCGATTGTGGAAAAAAGCTTCGGGATGACAGATTTGAAACGAAAAGATGAAACCCAAGAAAGAATAATTGCTAGCTTTGTGAGTATGTGGAACTTGGAAGATGAAATGCTGAAAACAAAGCATTTTCTGAAAACCTACACAGACTTAGGAACAGAACAGGGGATAGAGGAGCCGTCTTTGGTGCAGGTTTTGATGCAGAAGCATCTTTGGTGCAGAGGCATGGGCACAGGGAAGGGATCCGGAACAGAGCAAGCTAGGAAACTCAGAATAGAGGAGCCAGGAGCGCCACACATCTGGCTTCTATCCTTGCATCTGGCTGCCGGCTTCTTTAAATATAGCCATGATTTTGCAAAAATCCATTGATTTTGGCAGAATAGCGGTTCTGCCTTCCTACAGAATAGCCATGATCTCCGCTTCTTCTAACCGGGCCGAGATGGGTTCTCGCTTCTTGCTTCTTCTAAATGCCGACATAGCCGTAAGTACTTCTTCCTTCTTCTAAATACCCATATAGCCGAATCGGCTTCTTGTTTCTTCGAATGCCGCCATAGCCGGAAGCGGCTCGCTTCTTCTTTCTTTGCTTCTTGGAGGAGGAGCTAGCATTTCGAAGGTGGTCTCTTGCCGCCCCTGGCTCGAAGGTGCCCTCGCTAACCCTAGCCAAAAACCCTAGAAGCTTACGTGGCATCATCTCTTCCATTGATTTCATCAAATCTGGGCCGTCGAAAGTTTTAGGGTTTTATGCACGACATACACTAAAACTTTATAATAAAGGATGGCAAAACATCTCGCCTCGGATGCATTCCCGTAATTTTCCCAATCTGAAATGGCACTTGGGTGAATTTCCTTGGGGAGTTAGCTCGTGTGGTTCAAGATCAGCGTGTTTCTAAACCTACGGCTACGCGAGGAAGGGTTGGCTTGCATTAGGTCGGCTTGCTCTTAATGATCTCTTACGGTTCATCCTCTCTCTATTCGACAATCCACATGCATAACACACAAAGACAAGTCGCCCCCCCGCTCCATTCCAGCGTCATAGAAGTGAATGCATGCATGCGTGGATGCTCGAATGCATGATGCACACTTGCATGGTATAATTATGTGAGCATCATCATTTGCATGCTAATCTGAACCGCAAGTGGTGTCCATATAATGGCCTATTGCCCTGATGTGCTTGGTAGCGACAAGATGAGCCAGATGGCATTGTTTCTCGCATTGCTTGCAGTCATGTTCGCCACCCTCTTGGTTCCACTTTCTTTTTTTTTTTTTTTTTTTTTTTGAAGTCAAGATATTTAAATTTTATTAATAAGTAAAACAGGTACACGACCTTATTTGGTGGCTCCACAATAGGCCAGATATACAAGATCTAGATATTGGTCACCAGATAGAAAGCAGTATCACCAACATTCCAAAATCAGGAGTCTATAACACTGATGTGGACCTTCCCTACTTGAACAAAGATTGAGATCTATGTTGGAAGATGCTGTTTTGACCATTTGAAGCTCACCTGCCGGACGATGCAAGTGGTTGAAGGGCATTGGAAGCAACTATCATTCAGCGCATTTACCTCGCAGAGAGAATCCATCAGGATGCAAACTTGTACTATGGAAGAACATGTCCCCGTTCAATTATGTGTAATTGAGGGACTCAATGCTCCCTCTTCCAACAATGCGGAAGATAATGTTGGGCCTGCCGCTAGGGTGGTCCAATTGCTATTCAAAGCTTCTCCTACTACTAGCATAGGCCCCAGGTTGCAAAATGCTCAACTCATACTGATCCGAGTCAAGTTCCCCTTGGACACTTGAATAACTTGACTCAATAAGTAGCGGACGATAAAGTAACCTGGTCTCCGCCCAAGATTCCTTAATCGACCCCTTTCACTATCCAAAAGAAGTTGAGCCATGCCCGTCCATAGAACCTAATTTCCCCTTATGTGGGAAAGGGGAGGATGACATTAAGCAGCCAAGACTAAATTCTGAATCAAGGTGCCACAACTTAACAACGAGAATAACCAAAGATGCATCTGACATCTGCATTCCATAGACTTGCACCCGCACCCACAAGATCTGCAGCTCTTGAAGGGAAGGACAGCCCATTAAATGCAAACAGTGGTTGCATAATTACCTATAATGCTGCCTTATCATGAACTCTTGCAAAATTGAAACACAGTCCAAGTTCTCAATATTTTGTTTTCCGCTCAAAACCATCACAAAAACTTGCAACATATCAGCTGCATCAAACCTAAAGACTTCGGTTCCACTTTCTTCTTCGATGTGTTGGTATTGAGAGGTAAAAAAAGCGAGGCATTAGAATCGACCTCGTCGTTGGTCTGGAAAGGTCTCTGGTGAATTTCGAGGGGAATCATGCAGACGTGAACAAACTGAGGAGGGTGCTCGATCTCGAGAGTTTGGTTCAATCGCATCCAGGGAGAGCCAACGAGGCGAGAGACATTTTGGAGATGCAATGGAGACGAGGAGAAGATATGAACATGGGAGGCAAGAAGACAATCTTCATGTTTTGCCACGAAAAGAAGATAGAGTCAGGCAAAGAAATGAGGAGCATTATGAGATTGATCAGCTCTCAAGAAGGGAAGATAGGAACGTGGGCAGCATTTGGGTTATGACATGATTGTGGACACTAGGCGCAAGGTGGACGCCAAGATCCAGAGAGGAGGATGGGACGTGAAGCCAACGAGAGAAGGAGAGCGAATATGAACGCGAGGAGAGGAGGGCAAGAAGAAACCGGCCCTTTCTAGTAGAATACAAATTGCATTGTTCCATGGCATAGAGCCAAATGTAATAGAACAACGGATCATAATCACATAAAATGACTTTTTTATTTTCTCATGCAGTGGTTAGCATTTGGCCTTTGTTTAGTAGCTTCTTGCACACCGGTTCCATGGTAATTTTGACGTTATTTGGATTTAAACCCAATTTTACCACGACTGCAAAAGGTAGACATGGACAAGTTCTATGACCGCAAAAGGTAGACATGGACAAGTTCTATTGAATTATGGACTAGTAATTTGGTCTCAAAGTCGTCTCTGGACGAACATTACTAGTTGATGAAACTCGTGATCCAGAAATCTTGCTTTTACAATGCGCACATGCATTTTATACAAGTAGGAATGTTTCATCATTGGATGTACCACATTAAGACGTCTGACGCTTGTGGACACTTGAAGCTCTCATTGTTCGATAACGTAAAGGAGGGTCCTTATTTTTGTACATTGGCATGGCGTTTTGTTTGACGTAGACAATGCCCCTACTTTTTGCTAGAACTACCAAGGAGTTGCAATGGACAAAGATGTGTTGTTTTAATTTTGTTATCCACGAAACACACGATAAAAACACTATAAGTCGAAGATCCGAACTCCGTTTGATATGACCTTACTACCGTTGAAAAGGTCTTTGTCTCCTCTATCTGCAAAATGCACGGAATTTTCTCATTTTATGAGCCAGAAAAAAGTTATTTCCATTATGGCAAAACACCTCGCCTCGGATGCATTCGCGTAATTTTCCCAATACGGAACGGCACTTGGGTGAATTTCCTTGGGAGTTAGCTCGTGTGGTTCAAGATCACTGTGTTTCTAAACCCTGGCTACGCGAGGAAGGGTTGGCTTGCATTAGGTCGGCTTGCTCTTAATGATCTCTTACGGTTCATCCTCTCTCTATTCGACAATTCCACATGCATAATACACAAAGACAAGTCGCCCCCCTCCCCCATTCCCATTCCGTCATGCAAGTGAATGCATGCATGCGTGGATGCTCGAATGCATGATGCATGGTATAATTATGTGAGCATCATCATTTGCATGCTAATCTGAACCGCAAGTGGTGTCCATATAATGGCCTATTGCCGTGATGTGCTTGGTAGCGACAAGATGAGCCAGATGGCATTGTTTCTCGCATTGCTTGCAGTCATGTTCGCCACCCTCTTGGTTCCAGTTTCTTCTTCCGATGTGTTGGTATTGAGAGGTCGCGAGGCATTAGAATCTGACTCGTCGTTGGTGTAACCGGAAAGGTCTCTGCCCCCTCGAGGGGAATCCCCCTGCACGGAACAAACCGAGGAGGGTGCTCGATCTCGAGAGTTTGGTTCAATCGCATCCAGGGAGAGCCAACGAGGCGAGAGACATTTTGGAGATGCAATGGAGATGAGGAGAAGATATAAACATGGGAGGCAAGAAGACAATCTTGATGTTTTGCCACGAAAAGAAGATAGATTCAGGCAAAGAAATGAGGAGCATTATGAGATTGATCAGCTCTCAAGAAGGGAAGATAGGGAACGTGGGGAGCATTTGGGTTATGACATGATTGTGGACACTAGGCGCAGAGAGAGAAATGACCAGAGAGGATGGAGAGGAGCTAGCACTAGGGAGAGAGATGGCAGGAGGGAATGGAGAGGAGCCAACACTAGGGACCAGGGGCAACATTTTGAAAGTCGAGAAGTGGAAAGGGACACTAGAAGAGGTGGACGCCAAGATCCAGAGAGGAGGATGGGACGTGACGCCAACGAGAGAAGGAGAGCAAATATGAACGCGAGGAGAGGAGGGCAAGAAGAAACCGGCCCTTTCTAGTAGCATACAAATTGCATTGTTCCATGGCATAGAGCCAAATGTAATAGAACAACGGATCATAATCACATAAAACGACTTTTTTATTTTCTCATGCAGTGGTTAGCATTTGGCCTTTGTTTAGTAGCTTCTTGCACACCGGTTCCATGGTAATTTTGACGTTATTTGGATTTAAACCCAATTTTACCACGACCGCAAAAGGTAGACATGGACAAGTTCTATTGAACTAGTAGCGGTGCCCAGCGTTGCTGGGCATAAGGTAAGAACGTGTTAATGATGTTGTTTAGGCTTAAAGTTGCTTCACAAGATCATTTGTGCTTTTGCTTATGCTCTTGAAGGTTTCAATAGCTTAATGACCTTTTTATCGATTTCACATTATATCTCTACATGTTTTCATCTATCAGAAGTATTTTGTATTGTAACTCTGCATGTTTTTTGATTTTTGTTTTGTGGTGTGGGGTGTCTAGAGGTTCAATTCCTCCACCGCCTCTGTATTTTTCTATTTGAGGACGTTTGGCACGTGCACTATGGCAATTTTAATCCTTTCTCGGGTCTCAGTGGTTGAGTGTTCTTTTATTTATCTCTTTTATCCTTTTCCTAATCTCAATGGTTGAGTGTTCTTTTAATCATCTCATTTGGTTGTAGGGACTACATCATTGACTTAGTAATTTTTTTTATTTTTTTTTTGGGGGGGGGGGGGTGGGGATACCTCCCATACTTAAAGGTTGTAGCGTTAAGTTAGAAATGTGATGATTGCCCAGCAACGCCCAATACCTTTGATATTCTTAGAAATGTGATGATAGCCCAGCAATGCCCAACTTCACCTTTGATGTTCTCTTGTACCAACCATACCTTTGTACACTTTGGAGGCTGAAGACACTTATGCATTTTGCTACATATAGATGTCATCAAGGAGTTGAATGCAACTCCAATAGCTGCAAAAAGTTAGTTTGCCTTGGGTGTTTTTGTGTGTGTTAGTTTAATCTGGCATTGTCATCTTTTAATGGATTAGGAGGCATGCATTTAAGAAGTAATTGTAGAAACCGGCCCTTTCTAGTAGCATACAAATTGCATTGTTCCATGGCATAGAGCCAAATGTAATAGAACAACAGATCATAATCACGTAAAACGACTTTTTTATTTTCTCATGCAGTGGTTAGCATTTGGCCTTTGTTTAGTAGCTTCTTGCACATCGATTCCATGGTAGTTTTGACGTTATTTGGATTTAAACCCAATATTACCACGACCGCAAAAGGAAGACATGGACAAGTTCTATTGAATTATGGACTAGTAATTTGGTCTCAAAGTCATCTCTGGACGAACATTACTAGTTGATGAAACTCGTGATCTAGAAATCTTGCTTTTACAATGTGCACATGCATTTTATACAAGTAGGAATGTTTCATCATTGGATGTACCACATTAAGACGTCTGGCGCTTGTGGACACTTGAAGTTCTCGTGGTCCGATAACTTAAAGGAGGGTCCTTATTTTTGCACATTGGCATGGCGTTTTGTTTGACATAGACAATGCCCCTACCAAGGAGTTGCAATGGACAAAGATATGTTGTTTTAATTTTGTTATCCACGAAACACACGATAAAAACACTATAAGTCGAAGATCCAAACTCCGTTTGATATGACCTTACTGCCATTGAAAAGGTCTTAGTCTCCTCTATCTGCAAAATGGATGGAATTTTCTCATTTTATGAGCCAGAAAAAAGTTATTTCCATTACTAGTAATGGTGCCCAGCGTTGCTGGGCATTCGTTGGAAGTTTGTAAATGTTTTTTATTGCAATAAGAAATGTGTGCAATAAGCTTTTATTATTGGAATAAAAAAATATTCAAACATAGTTATAGTGCCCAGTGCTGCTGGGTATTAGTACAATGTAAGAAATCTATAGAAACTAAGGGGCTATTTCATCCCGTAGAATTTCTTTGTAGACTACATTTGGAGTGAACCTCCTTTTGTTTTTTAGCAGTGCTCCTTGTCTTGAGGTTTCTTGAATGTATACCTTAACACCGTGTTGTGTAGTGCACCTTGAGAATGCGACATAGAGCTGGCCGTGTGCGAATACTGGAGTTGGTAGGTAGATGCCAACGGAGGTCATTGACTGTCCTTGCGACTTGTTTATGGTCATCGAGAATGCAAGTCACACGGGGAACTGCCTTCGCTTGAAGGGAAGGAGGTCGTTCATGTTGTATTTCTTGGATTTTCTCTTTTCGTAATTTTTGTACAAAGGATAAAAATGAACGGGTGCCAAGAATATGTTGTTGGATTCGTTCGTTTAGGTGTTGACGAAGTGTAGCTTGAAGTGCATTCAATTGTGGAAGCGTGATGTTGGGGCGTTCATCCAAGTTCACGTCAAATGTCGTCATTGAACCATGTAAATGATTGATTGATTGCTCCAGCTGAGCAATGTGTTGGAGCACATTATCTGTATCATTTTCTATGGGTGCCTATAAAACAAAAGCATGATGTTAATTTGACACTTTTTTTTTTTGGATGCAATAGAAAACGTGTCTTACCGTAGGGTTGATAAGGATGCCAACGTCTTGGATACCTAAGTTATGTTCATTATTGTCAATGATGCCAACGTCTTGGATACCTAAGTTATGTTCATTATTGTCGTCCATCTTTGGTCTACTATACACCAAGCACTCTACAAATGCAAGGCTTCAAGCCCGTATCTATAGGGGATGAAAGTAAAAGGACTAAAAAAAGGTCATAAGTGAAAAGGTTAAAAAAGGCAATGGCCTTTTTTCCAAGAAATAACTCCAAGATCTTAGTTCTTAGATAAGAATGTGACATGAATACAAAGATCTTAGATCCAAGTTATTCTTGGATACAAAACCGAGTTATTCTTTGACCGTGAAAATAAAACGTGTGAATACAAAACGTACGTGTGAAGGTATTTGAAGAGACTTGAAGAAAGTTTGCTATATTTAGGCAGTTAGGGAACAAAAGAAACAGACGCTACCATATTAGCACAGCCATTAACCTGATTAAAATTTTACTGTATCAAAGCAGAAGAAACAGAGAAGGCCGAACTAGAGTAGGCATGAAAAAAAAATTGGGCTTCCGGTTTACGACCTGACAGAGAAGCTTACCTGGTGAGATGAGCCGACCTGTTGAAGTAGGGTTTGGTGAGACGAGCTGCAATACAGCTGCAATCTGGCGCCAACGAGCGTGCATAGCACAGCACCAAAGATTTGCCCATGCTTCCGACCCTGTCCATGCCAAGAATGCGGAAAGCTGCCAAGAATGAGGAAGTAAAAAAGTCTTTTGCTATGCGCGCATAGCAAACGACTTTTGCCTATGCGCGCATAGACACTACCTACCATGTAAAATTCTACCTACCCTTTTTTTTTTTAAACCTACTCATTTTGTACTGGCCACCTCTTACCCAATATTTTCCTACCTTCGTATTTTACTTTGAACCTAGTCATTGCATACCATATCCTTTTAATTTTGATCCCAACTTGCCTAGGGCTTTTCGCATTACATTTAAATTATCTATTTTTTGCATTTATGGTTTGAAAACATCCTATTGGTTATGAGCACATAGCTTGGCTATGTTCTTTTCTAGCTTGTAGGTTATGCACGCTTAGCTTGGCAATTTTCTTGTCATTATATGCAATAGCATGACAACATTTTTTTCTTCTAATTGGCTCTATGTGCATAGCTCACCAATATTTCCTTCTCAACCATAGCTAGCAACTTTTTTTCCCATGTCTCTGGTTGTGTTGTGGCTAATATGTTTGTGGCTGTTGTTTCTTGTTTGCTCACACATTCCACAAACATTTCATAATGTATAATTCGTCGAGGGACCATTGTTCAACTAATTAAGCATCATTCAATTGGGTTTTGTAATGTTACTACATGTTTAAGATGTTCTATAGCCAGTGCTTGCAATGTTTTGGCACTATATAATTTAAGTTATTACACCATTAAAGTATGCAGCTTGCAACAAGTCTACAATTGTTTCTCTTCAAAGTCTGTCAAAGGAACTTGGTATTATAGGGAGCAAATGGTCGTGCAAAATCACCTTTGGCGGGCAACACAAATGATCAGTTCATTTTGCGTAGCTATTCCTCTTGATGTCTATGCGCGCATAGACATTTTCCTTTTCTTTTGTATTTAAGCGCTCCAAAGAAGTAGTCTTATCCAGTTTGACAAAAACCAAAAAATGTCCTCCTCTTTAAAAATTGTCCATTTCGAACGACAATTTTTTTTTTGGTGCACGTGTTTTTAAAAACAAGCTAAAAGTGGCGAATTTACGTGTTTTCAAAAAAGGAATCTGCAATTGCACCACAGGCCATTAGTGCGTTTGCACCGTCACCTTGTTAATGGCCTTTTTTCCAGAAAGTAATTCGAAGATGTTGCAATTTTAGTTTACAATTGTTCACAAACAATTCCCTATGAACTTCCTGTTCATGAACTTGCTCATGAACTTCCTATGAACTTCCTGTTAGATGTTCTGTTATCTATTCTGGCAACCCAAGACATCACTTTCTAAGCCCGCATCTAAACCCATATACTTCATCTCCCATCTCCAAGGGACTTGAAGAAATTTAACAAAAATGACCCTAACTCTGCAGATTTCAGAGCAGTGATCTTTCATGTCTGAATGGGAAGTTGAAACATAAATATTTAGTGTTATATATGCCTAACAAAAGTCATAACATAACGTAAAAAAAGAGAAGCCGTACAAATCTTCAGAGGAAGCACAAAAACTCCTCTGGCACCTCATCATAATATCAAACCCATCAAGTGCTTTCAAGGAGCTGGAAGAGATAATTATGAATCTTTACCTGTTGTTCTATCTCCACGAACCGGAGTTGATTATAAACTCCATGAAAAATTTACCCATTGCACCTGCTGAAATTGTTTCCTGCTCATAAACCAGACAGATCATATACTATACTAACCTACACTAAATGTAGCTAAGAGTGCATAATATACTAACCTGGAGGTCAACATCTAATCACAAAGAAAATCAGTGATAACCCCTAAAGGGATTCTACCAATTTTTTATTCATCATTATCGCCATTCGCCATTGCCAAGATTTGTTCAAGGCCCATCACCATTTGCCATTCGCCATTGGCCATTCACCTCACAACCTCACAACCATTCGCCATTTGCCATTGACCTGTAATGGTCTTCTGACCTATTTCATGGCCTTCCAAACTTAACATATGCTTAAATATTTTACTGGAATACAAACAATATAGCAAACGGATAAAGAGATGCATTGGACTGACAAAAAAAGGCATGATGCTTGCAGTAAAATTAAAAGACCAAGAATACAGGTTGCAAATCACATGAGCTTGTACAACAAACTAAAATAGAGTAGTGCATTGAGTTCCTTGTATCTGGCCAGCTTCTAGCTTTTAGCTACTTTCTAAGGATCTTGCGAATGGTGCCATTTACAATGAATTAGAAAAAGGAACTATAGATCCATTATCTCTGCAAAATAATGTTTGCACCTTTGGAAAGGTCGTATGCTGTGGAAAGGTATAAACTTTAAAACCGTGCTTCCTATGCTGCCAATCATCATGGCATCTAAAACCTTCCTTTTCCTAAGATTATTACTGTATGTTATGACGTGAAAATGCAAATTTGCGCATGGCCTAAAGGATGCATTCTCACTTCTTTCTTTGCTTTTTTTTTTCTTCCTAAACGAATGGTCCAACTGACCCTTTCAATGTCCCATATGCATTCCCTCTTCAACGCCACAATTATCTTATATTATAATAAAAGAAATATGCAGTGAAGTGAGTTAGTTTTTTCTTTTCATTCTCCTTTTTTTTTTTTCCTAACCCTTCTCCCTCCCCTTTGCCTTCCTTTTCCCTTCCTTTTTTTCTTTCTCTTTCTTCTCTTTTTTCCAGATCCTTGAAAGTTCTAGGAAGCTTCTAGAAGGGCCACTCTTTTTTTCCCTTTCCCCCCTTTCTCTTCCTTTTCTTTTCTTTTCTCTTTGGCCCGTTTCTCAAGCATCCCAAGTTCTTTTTGGACCTTTTCAAAATTTTTTCCTTTCCCACCTTCTTCCCTTTTTTCCCATTTCTCTTTCCCCTTTTTCTCAAACTTTTCCCCACCTTCTTTTTTACCCTTCCTTTTTCCTTAAAAAATAGGAAGACCCTTTTCTTGTTCCTTTTTTCCCTTTCCATTGGATTTCCCCTAGGATGTTCTAGATTTTTTCCTTTCCGGGTTCCTTTTCCTTTTCAGATGCCTCTTTGTCCTAGAATCTTCTTTTATGTCCCTTTTGTCCATATCCTCTTCCCCTTTTTTCCTTTCCACTTTTCTCCTGAATGTCCTTGTTTCTTTTTCTTTTCCCTTTCCCATCTCTTTTCCCTTTCTTTTTCTATTTCCTAGACCCTTTTTTCCCCTTTTACACAAAATCTCCTTCCTCGTTCCTATTTATACCTTGTCTCAAAAATAGACCCTTTTAGCCTCCTTTCCATAATGTTTTTGCTTCAAAATGCTCTTTCTTCACCCTTTCTCTCTTCTCTTTTTCACGCCCTTTCCTTTTTAGAAAGTTTTTGAGTTCTCTTTGCCCAGTTCTCTTTTGCCCTTTTTTCTTTTTCTTTTACTTTCTTTTTTCCCATGGACTTTACAACCTTTTTCTTATTTTCCCTTACCTTTTCTCCCTTTTCTCACCCTTTACATCTACCTTCTCATGGTTGCCCTTTTTCCTTTCCCTTTCCCCTCGTATGGGAAGTTGAAATATAAATATTTATCTTTCCTTTTCCTTTTTCTCCTTTTCTTTCCTTTTTCTCTTACGTAAAAAAGATTCTTTTTTCCTTTCAGAGGAAGCGTTTTTCCTTTTCCCTTCCCCATTTCCTTTTCCTTTTTTGCTTTCATCGTTTTCCTTTTCCCTTCCCCTTTTCCTTTTCCTTTTTCCTTTTTCGCTTTTTTCCTTTTTCCCTTGAAAATTTCCTTTTCCTTTTCCCTTTTCCTTAAACCCTTTTCCTTTCTATACTTTTTTCCTTTTCCTTCCTTTTCCTTTTTCCCTTTTCACAAAGAAAATCAATTTTCCTTTTCCCATCCCCTTTTCTTTTCATTTTCCCATTTTTCATCGCCTTTTTTCAAGGCCCATCACCTTTTCCATTCGCCATTTCCTTTTCCTTTTTCCCATTTGCCATTGACTTCGTTTTTCTCTTTTTTCCTCATGGCCTTTTCATCCCCTTTATTTTCATCGTTTTCCTTTTCCTTCCAAAGAGACCATTTTCAAAAAAGGCTTTTTCCTTTTGAAATTAAAAGCAAGAATTTTCCAAAATCTAAGATGAAATTTTCCTTGAAGACACGCACACATTTTCCTTTTCCTTTTCCTTTTAGCCATTTCTTTCTATATTGATCTGGAATTGAAATGAATTAGAAAGGAACTATAGATCCATTTTATAATAACGGAAAGGTAATGGACCGCAAACCCTAAAAGTGCGGCGTCGCCAATCGAACTCCAAATTTTGATTGACCAATGATGCATCCGGATGCCCATTTCTTTGCTTTTTCTTTACCAAAATTTGGATTGGTCATGGAAATATTAAAAGGTAAAATGAAAAGGGGGAAAAGGAAAAGGAAGTGGAAAGAGAGAATGTGAAGGTAAAAAGGCATGGGAAAAGGGAAAAGGGGGCAAAAGGAAAAGGGAAAAGGGTGGGGATAAGAGAAGAGCAAAAGGCATGGAAAACTAAAAAGAAGGAAAGGAACCCGTAAACGAAAAGGGCACGAGGGAAGAGGAAGAGATAAAGGAAAAGGTAAATGGAAAAGGGCATGAAAAAAAAAAGAAAGAGGAAAAGGTTGAAAGAAGAAATGAAGGAGAAAAAGCATGGAAAAGGGAGGAGAAAAGCATGGGAAAAGGAAGGACATGGTAAAGGGGAAAAAGAGGTTTGAGGAAAGAGGAAAAAGGAAGGGACAAATGGCATAGAAAAGGAAAAAAAAGAGAGGGAAAGGGAAGGGAAAAACGATCAAGAAAAAAGGGGAAGAGTGAAAGGTTGGAAAAAAGGAAAAGGGAAGGGACAAGGGTAACAAGAAAAGGATGGGAGGGGGAAAAGAAAAGGGATGTAGAAAAGGGAAAAGTGAGAAGAAAGAAAAAGGAAAGGAAAAGGGGGGAAAGGGAACCTATGTAAAGGTCACAAGGAAAAAGAAAGAGGGAGACGAGAAAAGGGAAGGGGGGAAGGGCATGAGAGAAAAGGGAAGAGGAAAATGGTGAAGAAAGGGAAAAGAAAAGGGGCAAGAGAGAAAGGGTGGGGAAAAGAGGAAAATGGGTATAGGAAATAAGAGAATAAAATAAATGTGCAAAAGGCATGGAAAAAGGGAAAAGGAAACGGAAAGGAAGAGAAAAAGTGCACAGGAAAAGGATCGGCAAAGGAGGAAAACGGAAAGAAAAAAATCCATCAAGAAAAGGAAACTGAAAAAGGGAAAGGGAAAGGGAAGCAGGGGAGTGATGGAGGGGAGAGAAAGGGAAAAAGGACATGAGGAAAGGGAAAGAGAAAAGAAAAAGGAAGGGTTGAAAGAATGGAAAATTGCACGGGAAGAGGGAAAGGGTGGGAAAAGGAGGAAAAGGAAGCAGGGAAAAATAGGAAGAAGAAAAGGGTGGGAAAAAGGGCATGAGAAAAGGAAATAGAAAAAAAAAAAAGAATGGAAAAAGGGGGGAAGAGAGAGAAGGCATGGGAAAAGGAAATGAGGAAAATGGAAAAGGGGAAGAGAAAAAGGAACATGGAAAAGGGAAAGAGGGAAAGGGTGAGGAGATGGAAAAAGGAAGGTAAAAAAGGGCATGGAAAACTGGAGGGAGAAAAGAAAATGGAAGGAAAAAGCACACAAAAAAAAGGAGGAAAAGAGGGAAAAGGAGGAAAAGAGAAGGGAAAATAGACATGGAAAAGGGGCTAAAGAGTAAAAAAGGTTGAGAAGGGAAGACATGGAAAAAAGGTGGGGAAAAGAGAAGGTATAAAAAGAGAAAGGGAAGGGAAAAGGGCAAAGAGAAAAGAGAAGAGGGAAAAGGTGGAGAAAGGAGCAAAAGGGAAGGGAAAAAGGTTATCCGGAACAGGGAAGGGGGAAGGAAAGGGATGGGAAAACAAGGAAACATGTGAGAAAGACGAGAAAAAGAAAAGGAAAAGAAAAAAAAAAGTAGAGAAAATAAGAAAAAATGAAATGCGGGATAGAGCAAAAGGGAAAGGGAAAGGGAAAGGGATAGGGCTTTTCTCACTGCATCCCAAAGCATTTACAAGCTGTCAACTTATGCCCAGCAACGCTGGGCACCATTACTAGTCTTTATCTATTTATATTGGCAAAACTAAAAGAGATGACTACCTGTGTTTGTATGCTTCTTGCAACTCACTGGACTATTTCTACCAAGTAGAACACTGCATAGCAAGCGGCCAATTCCTGCAACTAAGAAACGTTAGCTTTAGATCTATATTGCATAATAAAGACAGAGACCGAATACCTCTGAGGCCTTTGCTTTATAGAGATCCGCCCTAAAAGGAGCATTCCTCATCGGTTTTACAGAAAGCGTAGTTTGCGTGGGGTATAAACCCTCCCGATGTTTTGCATTTTTGCTATCAATATTCTTGCTGACCTCGTTGCCAAGCTCCAGGCCAATTTCACCACTTTCCGATTGTGGAAAAAAGCTTCGGGATGACAGATTTGAAACGAAAAGATGAAACCCAAGAAAGAATAATTGCTAGCTTTGTGAGTATGTGGAACTTGGAAGATGAAATGCTGAAAACAAAGCATTTTCTGAAAACCTACACAGACTTAGGGAACGAACATGGGATAGAGGAGCCATCTTTGGTGCAGGTTTTGATGCAGAAGCATCTTTGGTGCAGAGGCATGGGCACAGGGAAGGGATCCGGAACAGAGCAAGCTAGGAAACTCAGAATAGAGGAGCCAGGAGCGCCACACATCTGGCTTCTATCCTTGCATCTGGCTGCCGGCTTCTTTAAATATAGCCATGATTTTGCAAAAAATCCATGATTTTGGCAGAATAGCGGTTCACGCTTCACGTAATAGCCATGATTCTGCTTCTTCTAACTGCCGAGATGGGTTATGCTTCTTGCTTCTTCTAAATGCCGACATAGCCAGAAGCTGCTTCTTCCTTCTTCTAAATACCCATATAGCCGGAATCGGCTTCTTGTTTCTTCTGAATGCCACCATAGCCGGAAGCGGCTCTGCTTCTTCTTTCTTTGCTTACTGGAGGAGGAGCTAGCAGCTCGAAGGTGGTACTGCCGCCCTAGCTCGAAGGTGCCCTTGCTAACCCTAGCCAAAAAAAAACCCTAGAAGCTTATGTGGCATCATCTCTTCCATTGATTTCATCAAATCTGGGCCGTCGAAAGTTTTAGGGTTTTATGCACGACATACACTAAAACTTTATAATAAAGGATGGCAAAACATCTCGCCTCGGATGCATTCCCGTAATTTTCCCAATACGGAACGGCACTTGGGTGAATTTCCTTGGGACTTAGCTCGTGTGGTTCAAGATCACTGTGTTTCTAAACCCTGGCTACGTGAGGAAGTGTTGGCTTGCATTAGGTCGGCTTGCTCTTAATGATCTCTTACGGTTCATCCTCTCTCTATTCGACAATTCCACATGCATAATACACAAAGACAAGTCGGCCCCTCGCGGCCCATTCTCAAGGCCATGCAAGTGAATGCATGCATGCGTGGATGCTCGAATGCATGATGCACACTTGCATGGTATAATTATGTGAGCATCATCATTTGCATGCTAATCTGAACCTAAGTGGTGTCCATATAATGGCCTATTGGTGTGCTTATTGCACAAGATGAGCCGATGGCATTGTTTTTCGCGATTGCTTGCGCCATGTTCGCCACCCTCTTGGTTCTAGTTTCTTCTTCCGATGTGTTGGTATTGAGAGGTCGCGAGGCATTAGAATCGACTTCGCCGTTGGAAGGTGTGCGGAAAGGTCTCGCCCCCCGCCGAGGGAATCCCGCAGACGTGAACAAACCGAGGAGGGTGCTCGACCGAGAGTTTGGTTCAATCGCATCCGTGGAGAGCCAACGAGGCGAAGAGACATTTTGGAGATGCAATGGAGACGAGGAGAAGATATGAACATGGGAGGCAAGAAGACAATCTTGATGTTTTGCCACGAAAAGAAGATAGATTCAGGCAAAGAAATGAGGAGCATTATGAGATTGATCAGCTCTCAAGAAGGGAAGATAGGGAACGTGGGGAGCATTTGGGTTATGACATGATTGTGGACACTAGGCGCAGAGAGAGAAATGACCAGAGAGGATGGAGAGGAGCTAGCACTAGGGAGAGAGATGGCAGGAGGGAATGGAGAGGAGCCAGCACTAGGGACCAGGGGCAACATTTTGAAAGTCGAGAAGTGGAAAGGGACACTAGAAGAGGTGGACGCCAAGATCCAGAGAGGAGGATGGGACGTGAAGCCAACGAGAGAAGGAGAGCGAATACGAACGCGAGGAGAGGAGGGCAAGAAGAAACCGGCCCTTTCTAGTAGCATACAAATTGCATTGTTCCATGGCATAGAGCCAAGTGTAATAGAACAACAGATCATAATCACATAAAACAACTTTTTTATTTTCTCATGCGGTGGTTAGCATTTGGCCTTTGTTTAGTAGCTTCTTGCACACCGGTTCCATGGTAATTTTGACGTTATTTGGATTTAAACCCAATTTTACCACGACCGCAAAAGGTAGACATGGACAAGTTCTATTGAACTAGATGTGCCACCGTTCTTTGGGCATAAGTTAAGAACGTGTTAATGATGTTGTTTAGGCTTAAAGTTGCTTCACAAGATCATTTATGCTTTTGCTTATGCTCTTGAAGGTTTCAATAGCTTAATGACCTTTTTATCGATTTCACATTATATCTCTACATGTTTTCATCTATCAGAAGTATTTTGTATTGTAACTCTGCATGTTTTTCGATTTTTGTTTTGTGGTGTGGGGTGTCTAGAGGTTCAATTCCTCCACCGCCTCTGTATTTTTCTATTTGAGGACGTTTGACACATGCACTATGGCAATTTTAATCCTTTCTGGGTCTCCTGGTTGAGTGTTCTTTTATTTATCTCTTTTATCCTTTTCCTAATCTCAATGGTTGAGTGTTCTTTTAATTATCTCATTTGGTTGTAGGGACTACATCATTGACTTAGTAATTTTTTTTATTTTTTTTTTTGGGGAGGGGGGGGGGATACCTCCCATACTTAAAGGTTGTAGCATTAAGTTAGAAATGTGATGATTGCCCAGCAACGCCCAATACCTTTGATATTCTTAGAAATGTGATGATAGCCCAGCAATGCCCAACTTCACCTTTGATGTTCTCTTGTACCAACCATACCTTTGTACACTTTGGAGGCTGAAGACACTTATGCATTTTGCTACATATAGATGTCATCAAGGAGTTGAATGCAACTCCAATAGCTGCAAAAAGTTAGTTTGCCTTTGGTGTTTGTGTTTGTGCCATTGAGGATAGATGTCATGCCCTCGGACACGCCGGCATTTGCCCATATGGATATGTTGTTTTGTTTTTGTGTAGTTTAATCTGGCATTGTCATCTTTTAATGGATTAGGAGGCATGCATTTAAGAAGTAATTGTAGAAAACGGTCCTCCTTTACAAATTGTACCATTTCATTGTTCACTACAATTTGTTATTTAACGAAAAAGGCATGTTTTTTGCCTTTGTAAATGAGGAATTTTCCTTGATTAGAGCAATTCAACGTCACATACTAAGTATACCATCTAATCAAATAGCAAATTCCTTGGAATTCATGTCTCTGCATTTTTTGTCTTGTGACCAAATGGATAATTATTGGAATAATGCGTAAACAATTTAAGAAAGATCCAGTTCTTAGTAGTTTAAGAAAGATCCAGTTCTTTGTGCATCCTCGTAGTCATTGAAAAGGAAAGGTCACATTTGATTGCAATGCATCTTCGCATCCATAATTAAAAGATGTAGACAAAATTTACTGAAATTCCAACAATCTTAAGACATCATTTCTTACTAGAAATAGAGCCCAGCGTTGCTGGGCATAGGTAGGAACTATAAATGATACACTGGAGTTAAATGAACTCACATTTTTAAGATTGCACAATTAAGAGCATTCAATTGCAGTTTCCAATTCCCTCAAAGTTCCCCTAGTTTTTTCCCTTTTCCCGCTTTTCCTGTCTTTTTTTTCCCCTCTTTCCGTCTCTTCTTTTTCTGTTTTCCCATTTGCCTTTTTTCTTCTTTTTTTGATTGAAGGCCGATCCATTTACCTTTTTTCACTATCCCATTTCTTCCACTTTTCGGTTTCCCTTTTTTGCCCCTTCCCTGTTTTTCCTTTTCTATTTTCCCCATCCCTTTTCTCCTATTTCTGTTTGCCCTTTACTTTTTCCCTTTTCCCCTTTTTCCTTTTCTCTTTTTCTATTCTTTCGCTTTCCTTTTTTCATTTTTCTATTTTAGTTCCCTCCCCTTTCTATTTTGTTTTACTCTTATTTTTTCTTTTTCCCTTTTCCCTTTGCCCATCCCCTAAGGCTCCTTTTTTTCATTCCTCCTTTCCTTTTCCTTTCTCTTTTCCATTTTTCCATTCCCATTTTTCCTTTTTTTTTTTTTTTTTTTTTTTTTTATTTCCCCTTTTCACCTTCCCTTTTTCCTTTTATCTTTTTCCCTTTCTCCCCTTCCCTTCCCTTTTCTTCATTTCCCTTTCCCCTTCTTTTCCTTTTTCCCAATGGCCTTTTTCCTTTACCTTTTCCTCCTCTCTCCTAACCCCTCTCTTCCTTTTAATTTTTATTTCCGCTCCTTCTTTTCACCTTCCCTTTTTCCTTTTCCTCCTTTCCTTTCCCTTTCCTTCGCTTCCCTTTCCCTTTTCTCGATGGCCCTTTTTCCTTCCATTTTCCTCCTCTCCCAACCCTTTCTCTCTTCCTTTTTTTGTCCTTCCATTTCCCCCCTCCCCTGGCCCTTTCTTTTTCTCTTTCCCTTTCCCTTTCCCTTTTCCTTTTCATAAGCCCTTTTTCCCAACCCCTTTCTCCATTTTTTTTTCTCGTCTCATTTTTTCCTTCCATTTTCCTTCGGCCCATTTGTCTTCCCTTTTCCTTTGGCCCTTTTGCCTTCCCTTTGTCTTCCCTTTTCTCCACTTTTTTTCTCCTCCTTTTTTCCTTCCCTTTTCCCCTCCTTTTTCCATCGGCCCTTTTGTCTTCCCTTTTCCTTCGACCCTTTTGCATTCCCTTTTTCATTTTCTTCTTACCTTCCCTTTTTTTCCTTCTCCACTTTTTTTTCTTTTCTCCTTTCCCCTTTCTTTTTTCTATTTTCGTCTTTTTCCTTTTTTCTTTTTATATTTTCTTATTTTTCCTTTTCCTTTCTCCTTTTCCTTTTGTCCTTTTCCCCTTTCCTTTTTTTCTCCATTTTTCCTTTCTTTTCCCTTTTCACTTTCCCATTTCACCCCTTGACTGTCGGATTGAGTGAATCGTATTGAACAAACAGTCAAGCTAAAATTTTGGTTGAAGTCGCGCACATGTCATCTTCACCGTTGGTTGATCAAATCCTCAACCGTTCGATCTAGGTCTCCATGGAAGACACACGCTATATTTTTATCTTTATTATAATGTTTTGGCGTGTGTCTTCAATGGAGACCTAAATCGGACGCTTAGGATTTGATGAGCACATCTAACGGTCAAAAAAAAAAGTGCCTTAGGTTTTTGTTTGGTGGCCACTTCAATGGAGACCTAAATCGGACGCTTAGGATTTGATGAGCACATCTAACGGTCAAAAAAAAAAGTGCCTTAGGTTTTTGTTTGGTGGCCATCGAACAAAAGAGCATCTGGCTATGGCTGTCGAACCTACCTCTGGTGATGGCATCCCCTACAGGAAAGCCACAATCCCGGCATCATCAGATTTTGAGTTAAAAGATCAACAGTCCAGATGCCTACAATTTTTTTTCTTCTTCTTGCTCTATCGATTTAGGGTGAGACGCATATGCCCGTAGTGTTTTAGACCCGCTTTGGCAGCAAAAGGCCATGTCATTGTTCCGGAAGCGAGATGCTGCATTCCTTCTGCAAAAGCTGGTTGCTGCTAGCTATGGCGAAGTTGCATTTTTGTAGTCGTGGGATCCGGCAGCTGCATTCCTGTAGTCGTTGCTATGGCGAGGTTGGCCTTAGCAAAATCGTTTGCTGTGCATGATTGGGAAATAGAAACTTGGCGAAACCCTAAGGCAAAATAGCAGCTATGGCTGCTGCTGCAAATCCCTAATGTTATTAAGCACTGGGGATATGGCACATCAGGGTAACGATGTAGATGCATCGATAGTCCCTAAAATGGATGACTGAGATTTTAACTTAAAGAAGCTCTAAATCGTCATTCCTCTCTCTCGCAACCCATCGCAACAGGGCAGATTTGCCTGGGCAATACATCCTTCAAATAGCAAAGGCCAGGTTTCAACGGACAAAGCTGCAATGAACCGCCAAACACAGAGATTAGTTTATGGCTCAGAAGCAGGTGACAACGCTATGCAGGTAGAGTGTTGAGATTTGAGATTTAATAGGGTCTTTCTTAGGGTTCCTGTGTGATTTGTGGAGCGGTTATGGCGGGTTCCATGTCTTACACCCTCCCCATAAAAATCTGGCACATAGCAGTGCAAAAACTTCCCTTCTACTCTTGATTCATCAGTCCCAAAACCCTGCAGAATCCTAGAACCGAGAATGTGAAGGCATGGAAAAATAATATCGGAGTTAGAGATGGGTAAGAAGCTGCACCATCAGGCAGCAGAGCCTACAGAAGAAAATGATTCCAAAGCATCACAAAACCCTGCACATGCGCAACTTTCTTCAGTGGTTTATTGCAATGAAGGCAGCATTTGGGACATCTTTCTTGGCTGTGGGATTGCTTCGGCATGAGTCTTGATGAACATTATGCAACAAAACGGCACAGAAAAAGGTGAGTCTATCCAATTTCGTACAAAGTTGTAGAACATGCAATTCATGGACAAGCTGAAATGATCCAGAGCAGGACTTCCTGATGGAGCAAGAATGAGATTGGATTGAGATTGCTAGATTTAACAAGAAAAGAGCATCAACGGGATATCCTGAGTTTAACAAAGAGGTAACATGCAAACGAATCTTCCATTCTGCCCTTTCAAAGCAAGATTTGCAGCAAATCCTGAGTTTAACAAAGAGGTAACATGCAAACGAATCTTCCATTCTGCCCTTTCAAAGCAAGATTTGCAGCAAATCCTGAGTTTAACAAAGAGGTAACATGCAAACGAATCTTCCATTCTGCCCTTTCAAAGCAAGATTTGCAGCAAATGTAAAAGGAGCATGAATTTGAGCTTAAAAAAATAATATTAGAATTAGAGCTTATATGTCTCATATTGTTGATTTCTCCTTGCTTCTTCTATCGGATCAATGTCGTTATTCCTAATATGCTTTTATGCAAAAGTCTGCTTCTCTGAATGTGTTGTGTATTTTAGGGAGCATTGCTATTAAGCTTTCGTAAAGTCCATATTTTGCATATGGCTTAATGATAGCTACGTTTTTAAACAGTGCAAGCCAAGACAGTGTTACATTGATCTCAAGTCGGTGTATCAAAATTGGTGAGCAATTTTTGATGAGATATTTATTTTTAATCATTGGATATTACAATGGTCATTACAGCTAGCTACAGGCACCCAATAAGAGTATAATTGTTTTCTTTGTAAATCAGTTCATGTATCTTTATTTCTGATAAGTGTGTTCAGATTTTTTACATCTTCATAATGTCGTACATAATAGAAAAAGATAGCAACAAAGTTCTCGAAATGCTTGCATGGGGGAGCCCTATAAGCTCATTCTTTAGACAGAATTCTGAATGAAAGATTGATGCAATAAAGGTCAATAGCAGGTAAAATGTTGAGGCAAATGATTCTCCCCTTAAATCAATCTTTTGTAATGATAATATTTACCTTTGTGATAAGTCTTGGCCAAATGGGAGCTTTTATGGGACCTTTTAATAGGAAGCCCTGCTGGATAAGCATATCAAAACAATCATTTCAAAATGTTACTTATACAAGATTAATACCAATCTTTAGGCTGCCTTTACATAGAGCAACATTCATAGATTTTGTAAGTTGGTGGTAATACAAGAGCTATGATGCACACCAACTTAATTCAACTCTTTATAACCCGTTTGGTTATAACCCGTTTGGCACCATTACAATCAAATCTATGACAATAGATATTACTTACTATTCGTCACCCATTGTTTTGCACTGCCAACAACCCATTATTTTTGCACTACCAATGGCCCATTGTTTTGCACTGCCAAAATTAGATAGTCACCCATTGTTTTGCACTGCCAACATTCGTCTCACCATCATTTTAAATGGATTAAATGGCTCTACAAGATCTATGACCTTCAAATTCAAAAGACCCCTATATATGATGCACTTCAATGCTATTCACATTAGCACCAAAAGTTGGATCATTACAATTAACATAGTTGATTTGTTATGCAAAAGGTTACTCATTCCAAATACTATCCTTTCTGCAGAATCCCTCCCACCCCCACCCCCCCACCAAAACACCTAGATGAAAAGATTGCTTTACATTATGTATACAATTAGTGATGGTTAAATTGCAAGGTATGCGTATTTAATTCTGTAAATTCATTAACAGGGTTTCAACCTAGCCCAGCAACGCTGGGCTTGGTTCTAGTAATATAAGAAGATTATGGACTAATAATTTGGTCTCAAAGTCGTCTCTGGACGAACATTACTAGTTGATGAAACTCGTGATCCAGAAATCTTGCTTTTACAATGCGCACATGCATTTTATACAAGTAGGAATGTTTCATCATTGGATGTACCACATTAAGACGTCTGACGCTTGTGGACACTTGAAGCTCTCATTGTTCGATAACGTAAAGGAGGGTCCTTATTTTTGTACATTGGCATGGCGTTTTGTTTGACGTAGACAATGCCCCTACTTTTTGCTAGAACTACCAAGGAGTTGCAATGGACAAAGATGTGTTGTTTTAATTTTGTTATCCACGAAACACATGATAAAAACACTATAAGTCGAAGATCCGAACTCCGTTTGATATGACCTTACTGCCGTTGAAAAGGTCTTTGTCTCCTCTATTTGCAAAACGAACGGAATTTTCTCATTTTATGAGCCAGAAAAAAGTTATTTCCATTATGGCAAAACACCTCGCCTCGGATGCATTCGCGTAATTTTCCCAATACGGAACGGCACTTGGGTGAATTTCCTTGGGAGTTAGCTCGTGTGGTTCAAGATCACTGTGTTTCTAAACCCTGGCTACGCGAGGAAGGGTTGGCTTGCATTAGGTCAGCTTGCTCTTAATGATCTCTTACGCTTCATCCTCTCTCTATTCGACAATTCACATGCATAACACACAAAGACAAGTCGCCCCCCCGCTCCATTCCGGCGTCATGCAAGTGAATGCATGCATGCGTGGATGCTCGAATGCATGATGCACACTTGCATGGTATAATTATGTGAGCATCATCATTTGCATGCTAATCTGAACCGCAAGTGGTGTCCATATAATGGCCTATTGCCGTGATGTGCTTGGTAGCGACAAGATGAGCCAGATGGCATTGTTTCTCGCATTGCTTGCAGTCATGTTCGCCACCCTCTTGGTTCCAGTTTCTTCTTCCGATGTGTTGGTATTGAGAGGTCGTGAGGCATTAGAATCTGACTCGTCGTTGGTGTGTCTGGAAAGGTCTCGTCCCCTGTCGAGGGAATCCCGCAGACGTGAACAAACTGAGGAGGGTGCTCGATCTCGAGAGTTTGGTTCAATCGCATCTAGGGAGAGCCAACGAGGCGAGAGACATTTTGGAGATGCAATGGAGACGAGGAGAAGATATGAACATGGGAGGCAAGAAGACAATCTTGATGTTTTGCCACGAAAAGAAGATAGAGTCAGGCAAAGAAATGAGGAGCATTATGAGATTGATCAGCTCTCAAGAAGGGAAGATAGGAACGTGGGCAGCATTTGGGTTATGACATGATTGTGGACACTAGGCGCAGATGACCAGAGAGGATGGAGAGGAGCTAGCACTAGGGAGAGTAGAGATGGCAGGAGGGAATGGAGAGGAGCCAACACTAGGAACCAGGGGCAACATTTTGAAAGTCGAGAAGTGGAAAGGGACACTAGAAGAGGTGGATGCCAAGATCCAGAGAGGAGGATGGGACGTGAAGCCAACGAGAGAAGGAGAGCGAATATGAACGCGAGGAGAGGAGGGCAAGAAGAATCCGGCCCTTTCTAGTAGCATACAAATTGCATTGTTCCATGGCATAGAGCCAAATGTAATAGAACAACGGATCATAATCACATAAAATGACTTTTTTATTTTCTCATGCAGTGGTTAGCATTTGGCCTTTGTTTAGTAGCTTCTTGCACACCGGTTCCATGGTAATTTTGACGTTATTTGGATTTAAACCCAATTTTACCACGACCGCAAAAGGTAGACATGGACAAGTTCTATTGAATTATGGACTAGTAATTTGGTCTCAAAGTTGTCTCTGGACGAACATTACTAGTTGATGAAACTCGTGATCCAGAAATCTTGCTTTTACAATGCGCACATGCATTTTATATAAGTAGGAATTTATATAAGCTCTCGTTGTCCGATAACTTAAAGGAGGGTCCTTATTTTTGTACATTGGCATGGCGTTTTGTTTGACGTAGACAATGCCCCTACTTTTTGCTAGAACTACCAAGGAGTTGCAATGGACAAAGATGTGTTGTTTTAATTTTGTTATCCACGAAACACACGATAAAAACACTATAAGTTGAAGATCCGAACTCCGTTTGATATGACTTTACTACCGTTCAAAAGATCTTTGTCTCCTCTATCTGCAAAATGACGGAATTTTTTCATTTTATGAGCCAGAAAAAAGTTATTTCCATTATGGCAAAACACCTCGCCTCGGATGCATTCGCGTAATTTTCCCAATGATGTGCTTGGTAGCGACAAGATGAGCCAGATGGCATTGTTTCTCGCATTGCTTGCAGTCATGTTCGCCACCCGCTTGGTTCCAGTTTCTTCTTCCGATGTGTTGGTATTGAGAGGTCGTGAGGCATTAGAATCTGACTTGTCGTTGGTGTGTCTGGAAAGGTCTCGTCCCCTGTCGAGGGAATTCCGCAGACGTGAACAAACTGAGGAGGGTGCTCGATCTCGAGAGTTTGGTTCAATCGCATCCAGGGAGAGCCAACGAGGCGAGAGACATTTTGGAGATGCAATGGAGACGAGGAGAAGATATAAACATGGGAGGCAAGAAGACAATCTTGATGTTTTGCCACGAAAAGAAGATAGATTCAGGCAAAGAAATGAGGAGCATTATGAGATTGATCAGCTCTCAAGAAGGGAAGATAGGAACGTGGGCAGCATTTGGGTTATGACATGATTGTGGACACTAGGCGCAGATGACCAGAGAGGATGGAGAGGAGCTAGCACTAGGGAGAGTAGAGATGGCAGGAGGGAATGGAGAGGAGCCAACACTAGGAACCAGGGGCAACATTTTGAAAGTCGAGAAGTGGAAAGGGACACTAGAAGAGGTGGATGCCAAGATCCAGAGAGGAGGATGGGACGTGAAGCCAACGAGAGAAGGAGAGCGAATATGAACGCGAGGAGAGGAGGGCAAGAAGAATCCGGCCCTTTCTAGTAGCATACAAATTGCATTGTTCCATGGCATAGAGCCAAATGTAATAGAACAACGGATCATAATCACATAAAATGACTTTTTTATTTTCTCATGCAGTGGTTAGCATTTGGCCTTTGTTTAGTAGCTTCTTGCACACCGGTTCCATGGTAATTTTGACGTTATTTGGATTTAAACCCAATTTTACCACGACCGCAAAAGGTAGACATGGACAAGTTCTATTGAACTAGTAGCGGTGCCCAGCGTTGCTAGGCATAAGTTAAGAACGTGTTAATGATGTTGTTTAGGCTTAAAGTTGCTTCACAAGATCATTTATGCTTTTGCTTATGCTCTTGAAGGTTTCAATAGCTTAATGACCTTTTTATCGATTTCACATTATATCTCTACATGTTTTCATCTATCAGAAGTATTTTGTATTGTAACTCTGCATGTTTTTCGATTTTTGTTTTGTGGTGTGGGGTGTCTAGAGGTTCAATTCCTCCACCGCCTCTGTATTTTTCTCTTTGAGGACGTTTGGCACGTGCACTATGGCAATTTTAATCCTTTCTCGGGTCTCAATGGTTGAGTGTTCTTTTATTTATCTCTTTTATCCTTTTCCTAATCTCAATGGTTGAGTGTTCTTTTAATTATCTCATTTGGTTGTAGGGACTACATCATTGACTTAGTAATTTTTTTTTTTTTTTTTTTTTTTTTTTTTTGGGGGGTTACCTCCCATACTTAAAGGTTGTAGCGTTAAGTTAGAAATGTGATGATTGCCCAGCAACGCCCAATACCTTTGATATTCTTAGAAATGTGATGATAGCCCAGCAATGCCCAACTTCACCTTTGATGTTCTCTTGTACCAACCATACCTTTGTGCACTTTGGAGGCTGAAGACACTTATGCATTTTGCTACATATAGATGTCATCAAGGAGTTGAATGCAACTCCAATAGCTGCAAAAAGTTAGTTTGCCTTGGGTGTTTTTGTGTGTGTTAGTTTAATCTGGCATTGTCATCTTTTAATGGATTAGGAGGCATGCATTTAAGAAGTAATTGTAGAAAACGGTCCTCCTTTATGTTTTTTGCAAAATTGTACCATTTCATTGTTCACTACAATTTGTTATTTAACGAAAAAGGCATGTTTTTTGCCTTTGTAAATGAGGAATTTTCCTTGATTAGAGCAATTCAATGTCACATACTAAGTATACCATCTAATCAAATAGCAAATTCCTTGGAATTCATGTCTGTGCATTTTTTGTCTTGTGACCGAATGGATAATTATTGGAATAATGCGTAAACAATTTAAGAAAGATCCAGTTCTTAGTAGTTTAAGAAAGATCCAGTTCTTTGTGCATCCTCGTAGTCATTGAAAAGGAAAGGTCACATTTGATTGCAATGCATCTTCGCATCCATAATTAAAATATGTAGACAAAATTTACTGAAATTCCAACAATCTTAAGACATCATTTCTTACTAGAAATAGAGCCCAGCGTTGCTGGGCATAGGTAGGAACTATAAATGATACACTGGAGTTAAATGAACTCACATTTTTAAGATTGCACAATTAAGAGCATTCAATTGCAGTTTCCAATTCCCTCAAAGTTCCCCTAGCTTTTTCCCTTTTCCCGCTTTTCCTGTCTTTTTTTTCCCCTCTTTCCGTCTCTTCTTTTTCTGTTTTCCCATTTGCCTTTTTTCTTCTTTTTTTGATTGAAGGCCGATCCATTTACCTTTTTTCACTATCCCATTTCTTCCACTTTCCGTTTCCCTTTTTTGCCCCTTCCCTGTTTTTCCTTTTCTATTTTCCCCTTCCCTTTTCTCCTATTTCTGTTTGCCCTTTACTTTTTCCCTTTTCCCCTTTTTCCTTTTCTCTTTTTCTATTCGCTCGTTTTCCTTTTTCATTTTTCTATTTTTAGTTCCCCTCCCCTTTCTATTTTCCTGTTTTACTCTTATTTTTTTTTTTTTTTTTTTTTTTTTTTTTTGAGGGCAAGATATTTTTATTTTTATTAATAATATGTAAATAAATACATTTATTCATGGCTCTATAATAGCCAGATAGCCTAACCATGTCTGCACAAGTACTAAAACCACCCAGGTATGGAGGTAGAAAACAACATCACTTATAGGAGATCATCAAAAGGAAAAGAACCCCATGATGCATGTAGAAGATGCCACTAGAAACACCACCCGAAAATACTGATAGACAAAGGTAGAGGTGAAGGAATGTCTTCCCGCGCGTTAACTTGGCCCCAAGCTGCACATCTGCAAAAAGGTACTACAAGGAGACTCCTTCCTCTTTTCCAAGAGGTAAGTGCCTCGCTATCTTCTCAAGATGCCAATGCCTTCTAGAGGCCTCCCCAATGGGTGGTCTACTACTTCATCATCTACTTTGTCACCAGCTTGGGCATCATCAACATTGTACTCAACCAACTAGCAAGCTGATAAGCAATAGTAAATACATTTGGTCCTCCCGATCCAAATGCCTCCTAGCTCTTCACCTTAATAGAGCCCCCTTTCATAGTATTGTCTCCAACAACTGACCTTCCTTCCAAATTGGGATGGAAGAGGGCCAACATGAAAAGATTAAACCCCTTCCAGCACATATTAAAGCATTCGAACCGCTAGACCTGAAATTGAGCAAAAGCAATGCACTCACACTCCCCCAACGCCTTCCAAGACATTACCAACACTCAGCTAAAGCAACCCATTTCTGATGGTCATTTGCACACCTTGAGCATCCACCGAAAAATTTCATACAAAGGAGCATTACAAGAATCAGGATACTAGATATAACACAAGTCTGCTCAACATCAGAAAACCATTGCAAAATATTAGTGCTTAAGATGCCGGCTGAATAAAACTTGAGCACCAATCTTGCAATGGCCGACCTGCAGTCGATAAGAAGTGTGGCATACCCCAAGTAATGGCCAGTGCCTCAGCAGACAGATGGTAGAGGGACCACACAGTTCGAGTTCATTCTCTGCTCCAACTGATCCCAATGCCTTAAAATATCCGCTTAGAAGGATGGATATTTCTTCCATGTTAATGATCTGAAGAACATTCGACCTGGTTATTATGGCTTGAACACCTCCCCAACATAGGAACCGAACCCAGGAGTATCTCAGAGCCCCAAACTGCAGTGAGTGCAGTAGATTTCCCTGACTGCAATGAGTGCAGCAGCCACCAAGCATAGCCACACTGAGTGCAGCTTTTCTATTCTGACCCGAAATCTGACGAAATAAACTGGCCAAGAAACCCACAAAAGAGAAGGAAATAGATCATACCATAAAACCCTGTAACTGAATCTTCTTCAGCAGCACCAACAAACAAGAACAACCTTGTTGATGCATCATGAATACGTGATAAGCTGATTTAGAAATGAGAAAAAGGGCAAGAAAGTTTCCTGACCTCAAGGTCTTGTGCTGGAGAGTATCTTCGAATGTTAAGGCGAACATCAAAGAAACCTCTGCTACAACACTTGAAGCTGCATCCACCTTCTCAAAATCTGCTAAGAAATCACCAAATGCATAAGCCAGTAACCAGATTCTCCACTGGCTACTCGAGAAGGCGATGCAAGAAAAAATGGAAGGAGAGGAGGGCAAGAAGGGATCCCGCCGCCGCCCGCCATAGAAATTGCATTGCCGTTAAACCCCTAAACAAAATGAGCGAAATTTTTTTCTTTTCCCTTTTCCCCTTTGCCCATCCCCACGCTCCCTTTTTTCATTCTCCTTTCCCTTTTCCCTTCTCTCTTTTCCATTTTTCCATTCCCCGTTTTCCCTTTTTTTTTTCTTTTTTTATTTCCCTCTTTTCACCTTCCCTTTTTCCTTTTATCTTTTTCCCTTTCTCCCCTTCCCTTCCCTTTTCTTCATTTCCCTTTCCCCTTCTTTTCCTTTTTCCCAATGGCCTTTTTCCTTTACCTTTTCCTCCTCTCCTAACCCTTTCTCTCTTCCTTTTTAATTTTTTTATTTCCCCCCCTTCTTTTCACCTTCCCTTTTTCCTTTTCCTCCTTTCCTTTCCCTTTCCTTCACTTCCCTTTCCCTTTTCCCGATGGCCCTTTTTCCTTCCATTTTCCTCCTCTCCCAACCTAAAGAGGGTCCTTATTTTTTTTTTTGTCCTTCCATTTCCCCCCCTCTCCCCTTTCTTTTTCTCTTTCCCTTTCCCTTTTCCTTTTCATAAGCCCTTTTTCCCAACCCCTTTCTCCATTTTGTTTTTCTCGTCTCATTTTTTCCTTCCATTTTCCATCGGCCCATTTGTCTTCCCTTTTCCTTTGGCCCTTTTGCCTTCCCTTTTGTCTTCCCTTTTCTCCACTTTTTTTCTCTCCTCCTTTTTTCCTTCCCTTTTCCCTTCCTTTTTCCTTCGGCCCTTTTGTCTTCCCTTTTCCTTCGGCCCTTTTGCCTTCCCTTTTTCATTTTCTTCTTACCTTCTTTTTTTTTCCTTCTTTTTTTTTTTTTTTCTTTTCTCCTTTCCCCTTTCCTTTTTCTATTTTCGTCTTTTTCCTTTTTTTATTTTTATATTTTCTTATTTTTCCTTTTCCTTTCTCCTTTTCCTTTTGTCCTTTTCCCCTTTCCTTTTTTTCTCCATTTTTCCTTTCTTTTCCCTTTTCCCTTTCCCATTTCACCCCTTGACTGTCGGATTGAGTGAATTGTATTGAACAAACAGTCAAGCTAACATTTTGGTTGAAGTCGCGCACATGTCATCTTCACCGTTGGTTGATCAAATCCTCAACCGTTCGATCTAGGTCTCCATGGAAGACACACGCTATCTTATATTATAAAATTATACCGTACTAGGAAATTGCCCACCTTCGATGGGCATTCCATGTATTTGGACATGGAGTGTTTGTTTATGAATGTTACGGCTCACATAATTTAGAGTTTTAAAAGAAACAAAACAACCTTCACTATTTCTATTGCATGCTCCAGCATAATAATGGCATAAAAAATTGATACATTGAGCAACTTACTTCTGGACAGTAAAACACAAAATGCTCCCATACTCAAAAAGGAGGTTAATTTCCTGGAAACAAAGCATACAATCTACTTATTTGAATATTATCTGCAAGTACAACACAATCATATATACATTATAATCTGGCAAGAAAAAAAGGACCATGGCAAATGGGATGCCATCTTGAAACTCTTCTGCAAATCCATGGCTTGTGGTCTTGATGAAGATACAGATGCAAGTTCCTGGATCATCACAATGTAAAATTAGGCCACAAACATTGCCCTAGAAATTGTAGTTCTGGCTGCCAAATAAAGCAATATGTACTTCATTTGAATGCTCCTCTATCCGCCAGCCCTAAACGGATATGGGATGCAAAATTTCAATTCTTCTTTGCTCTATCTTAGCTTTCTTTTCCAGCTGCTCTTCATTGCCTCGATGCATTACAATAATTCGTGATTCAACTTTTTGATGACAAAGCTTGTTACCTTTGCGATTGCTTATGAGAAGATTTTGAAACTTCCAAGCTTTTGAATTACTTTGTAATCGGGCATGCAACTCCAGCTTTTTTCAGTTTTGAAGTTTTTGAACTTCAGATGCGGATTTTGTGCAGCGCTCCCAGGCTTTCAAATCCTAATATTCGGCCATGCTTCAAATCCATGACTCCAAAGATAATAATGGCATAAAAATTGATACATTGAGCAACTTACTTTCGACAAGAAAACACAAAATGCTCCCATATACAAAAAAGGAGGTTAATTTCCGAAACAAAGCATACAATCTACTTATTTGAATATTATCCGCAAGTACAACACAATCATATATACATTATAACTGGGCAAGAAAAAAAGGACCATGGCAAATGGATGCCATCTTGAAACTCTGCTGCAAATCCATGGTTTGTGATCTTGATGAAGATATGCATGCAAGTTCCTCGGATCATCACAATGTAAAATTAGGCCACAAACATTGCCCTAGAAATTGTAGTTCGGGCTGCCAAATAAAGCAATATGTACTTCATTTGAATGCTCCTCTATCCGCCAGCCCTAAACCGGATATGGGATGCAAAATTTCAATTTTTCTTTGCTCTCTTAGCTTTTCCTTTTCCGCCGCTTCTTCATTGCCTCGATGCATTACAATAATTCGTGATTCAACTTTTTTTGATGACAAAGCTTGTTACCTTTTATTGCTTATGAGAAGATTTTGAAACTTTCAAGCTTATAATTACTTTGTAATCGGGCATGCAACCCGCTTTTTCCTTCAACTCTAGTTTTTCCTTCTATTCATGCTATGTGAAGAAACTTCAGATGATGGATTTTTGTGCTCTGCAAAAGCCTTCAAACCAAATATTCACCATGCTTCAAATCCTAATATTCAGCCATGACCAAATTTTTTTCTGAGGAATGCTAATGTCGCTAAAGAGCCTCCAATAAACTTGTAGGTGTGCTTGCAACCCTAAATATTGAAAAAACCTAGAAATGATGCATATCTAAATGCACTATACCTTATCTTTGAGACTCAAGGAGCTTCGCAGATCCAAGATGTTGCCGATTTAATGCTGTGAAGCAAACCCTCTTATAGTTGCTGCCTCTGCTACTTAATCTTCAATAGGGCAATCAAATCCCCATGGTCCGATTAAGTAATGGTTCCATATTACTTTCAAAATGAGCCTTCAACACAACACGCCATAGCCATAACCACCTTGAAGCTGTTGTGTCTTGCAAAACTGCCATCATCGAGAGCTCAAGAGGAGGTCGCCATCGCCCAGAGCAGGGATTTTTTTTCTTGGTCTTATGAGATAATCTTTTTCCATCGAAGTCGCTAAATCATGCATGGCCGCCATAGCCAAGCTTAACCTAGAGCTGCTCCTGCCGCAAACAAAACCTAGGAAAGGTAATCAGGAAACGATGCAGATGATGCCACGTGGCCTGGTAGAATCTCAGCCGCCCATTCTAGGGCGCCATTCAAGACAGACATACACTATAATTTTATAATATAGGATGTCCATAGAATGGTGCCCTAGATGGTGAACCTGAGGATTTGATAGATCAACGGTGAAGATGAGAATGCAGTTTTCAACCAAAAATTTCATCTTGATCACAAAAATCCGAGATTAAAGGGGTGAAGGAAAAGGAAAAAAAAAGGAAAAGGGAAAGAAAGGAAAAAGAGGGCTTTATGATGAAAATAGAAAAGGGAGGAAAAGGAAAGGGAAAATGGAAAGGGAAATGAAAAGGGCATAGAAAAGGTAAAGGGAAGAGAAAGGGGAAAGGGGGAGAGCAAAAAGCTTATTTGTTGGAGAAAAAAAGGTATTTGCTCAATCCAACCTAAAGGGGTTGAAGGGAAAAGGGAAAAGGGAAAAGGCAAAAGAAAAAAAAAAGAGAGGGGAAACCGAGAAAATAGAAAAGGGAGGAAAAGGGGAAAGGGAAATGGAAAGGGAAAGCAATGGGGCATGGAAAAGGTAAAGAGAAGAGAAGGGGGAAGTGGAGAAAAAAAAAAAAGACACCGAGAAGGAAAAGGGTGAGGAAAGGTAGAAAAGGGAAGGGAAAGGGAAAGCAAAGGGGCATGGAAAAGGTAAAGGGAAGAGAAAGGGGGAAGGGGAGAGCAAAAAGGACAGTCGAGAAGGAAAAGGTGAGGAAAGGTAGAAAAGGGAAGGGAAAGGAAAAGGAAAAGGAGGGGAAAAGGGAAAAGTACATGGCTTAAAAAGAGGAAGAGAAAAGGAGGAAAAATGAAAAAGGAAGAGAGAAAGGAGGGATGATAGGAAAAGGGAAAAGGAAAAGAAAAATGGAGGGAGGAAAGGTAAGGAAAAAGACTACTGAGAAGAGGAAAAGGTGGGTAAAGGGAAGGAAAAAAGGGACTCTAAAAGGGAAAGAAAAAATAAAGGAACGCCTTAAAAAAAGACATGAGAAAAAGAAAAGGCAAAAAAAAAGTAAAAGGAGGCGGACGAGAGGGAACTTTGAAGGAAAATTACTACCAAAAAAAAAAGTTAAGAGAGAAAGGGTTGGGAAAATAGGAAAAAGGAAGGAAAAAGGCCATTTAAAAAAGAATTCAAAAGAAAAAGGGAAAGGGAGAAAGGGAAGCTGGTGTAGATGGATGGGAGAAAAGTAAAATAAGAAAAGGTAAAAGGAAAAGGAATTTTAAAAGGGAGGGAAAAAAGGAAAGAAGAGATTGAAAAGGGAAAAGCGAGGAAGGGGAAATGGAAAAGGCAAACGTGAAAAAGGGGAAAAGAATTTAAAAAGGCAAAAGAATAACAAAATGGGAAAAATAGAAAGGGAGGTGAACGAAAAGAAAAGCAAAATGAAAAAGAAAAAGAGAAGGAAAAGAGGAAAAGGAGGGGGGGGAGGAAGAAGAGGAAAAATGTTAAGAAAGGGGAAAAGAGGATTTAAAAAAGCATGGGAAAATTGAAGAGAAAAGGGATGGGAAAAAGTTGAAGAGGGAAAAGGTAGAGGGTGGTTCAAACAATGGAAGGAAAATGGACATGGAAAAGGGAAAGGAAATAGCAAAAAAAAAAAAAGAGGGAAAGGAAGGGAAAAGGGCATAGAAAAAGGGAAAACCTAATAAGGGACGGGAAAGGAGGAAAAATCCTTCCCCTTTTCCCCTTCTAAAAAAAAAGAAAAGGTGGGGAGAAATGAAAGGAAAAGGGAAAAGGAATCTAAAAAGGGGAAGAAAAACTTGGAAAAAAGGGCACGAGGAAAGGAGAAAAGGAAATGAAGGGAAAAGGGAGGGGAAAGGGGCAAAAAAGCGAAAAAAATCCAACTATAAATTGAGAAAAGGGAAGGGGAAAATAGAAAAGGAAAAATAGGGAAGGTAAAAACAGAAAAGGGAAATGAGGAAAATGGAATAATGGAAAACAAAAATGGAAAATTTGAAAATTTAAAAATATAAAAAGGGAAAAGGGGCAAGGGAAAAATAGAAAAAAAAAAGTAAAGGCAAAGGGAAAGGGAAAGAGAAAAGGTAAGGGGAAGTGGAAAATGTGGTCAAATGCTCTTGATTATCTAATTTTAAAAGCGTGAATCCATTTAATGATTGCTCCAGTATATCATTTACAGTTCCTAGCTATGCCCAGCAACGCTGGGCACCTTAACTAGTCTTATATTATAATGTTATAGCGTAAGTATGTCATGAATGAAACCCTAATTTGAATGGCCGAGATCATCTGGATGCATCCGAAGGCCTAGATTTATTGCACGACTTACCAACACTGTGATTGGTCATGCTTCGATCTCTTAAGGGGAAAGGGTAAATGAAAAGGGGAAAAGGAAAAGGGAAGTGGAAAGAGAGAATGTGAAGGGCAAGAAGGCATGGGGAAAATGGAAAAGGGTAAAAGGAAAAGGGAACTTCGATCTCTTAAGGGAAAAGGGTAAATGAAAAGGGGGAAAAGGAAAAGGGAAGTGGAAAGAGAGAATGTGAAGGGCAAAAAGGCATGGGGAAAAGGGAAAAGGGTAAAAGGAAAAGGGAAAAGGGTGGGGATAAGAGAAGAGAAAAAGGCATGGAAAACGAAAAAGGGAAAGGGAACCTGGGAAAAGGGCACGAGGGAAGGAGGAAGAGATAAAGTGGAAAAGGTAAATGGAAAGGGCATGAAAAAAAAAAGGAAAGAGGAAAAGGTTGAAAAAAGGAGAAAATGAAGGAGAAAAAAAGCATGGAAAAGGGGAGGAGAAAAAAAGCATGGGAAAAGGAAGGAGCATGGGAAAAGGGGGAAAAAGAGAAGCGTTGAGGAAAGAGAAAAAAGGAAGGGACAAATGGCATAGGAAAAGGGGGAAAAAAGAGAGGGAAAGGGAAGGGAAAAAACACATCAAGAAAAGGGGAAGAGTGAAAGGTTGGAAAAATGAGGAAAAGGGAAGGGGCAAGGGGGAACAAGAAAATGATGGGGAGAGGGGAAAAGAAAAGGGGCAAAGAAAAATGGAAAGTGAGAAGAAAGAAAAAGGAAAGGGAAAAGGGGGAAAGGGAACCTAGGTAAAGGTCACAAGGAAAAAGAAAGAGGGAAACGAGAAAAGGGAAGGGGGGAAGGGCATGAGAGAAAAGGGAAGAGGAAAATGGTGAAGAAAGAGAAAAAAGAAAAAGGGAAAAGAAAAGGGGCAAGAGAGAAAGGGTGGGGAAAAGAGGAAAATGGGTATAGGAAATAAGAGAATAAAACAAATGTGCAAAAGGCATGGAAAAAGGGAAAAGGAGAAGGAAAGGAAGGAAAAAGTGCAGGGTGAAAAGGATCGGGCAAAGGAGGAAAACGAAAAAAAAAAATCCATCAAGAAAAGGAAACGGAAAAAGGGAAAGGGAAAGGGAAGCAGGGGAGTGATGGAGGGGAGGGAAAGGGAAAAAGGACATGAGGAAAGGAAAAGAGAAAAGAAAAAGGAAGGGTTGAAAGAAGGGAAAATTGCACGGGAAGAGGGAAAGGGTGGGAAAAGGAAGCACGGGAAAAATAGAAAGAAGAAAAGGGTGGGAAAAAAGGGCATGTGAAAAGGGAAATAGAAAAGAAAAAAAAATGGAAAAGGGGGGAAAGAGAGAGAGGCACGGGAAAAAGGAAATGAGGAAAATGGAAAAGGGGAAGAGAAAAAGGGAACATGGAAAAGGGAAAGAGGGAAAGGACGAGGAGATGGAAAAGGGATGGAGAAAAGAAAAATGGAAGGGAAAAGGGCACACAAAAAAAGGAGGAAAAGAGTGGGAAATGGAGGAAAAGAGAAGGGAAAATAGGCATGGAAAAGGGCGAAAGAGTAAAAGGTTGAGAAAAAGGGAAGACATGGAAAAAGGGTGGGGAAAAGAGAAGGCATAAAAAACGAGAAAGGGGAAGGGAAAAGGGCAAAGAAAAAAGAGAAGAGGGTAAAGGTGGAGAAAGGAGCAAAAGGGAAGGGAAAAAGATTATCGGGAACAGGGAAGGGGGAAGGAAAGGGATGGGAAAACAAGGAAACATGTGAGAAAGACGAGAAAAAAAAGGAGGTGCTTGCATCTAAGCAGGTCTGGAGGGCTCTCCAAGGAGACGATTCGCCAGCAATGAACTTCATAAGGCATAGCTTACAGAAATGCCATCCCATTGGGAAACCTGCTACTCCTTTGCTACTACCAAATGCAGCCTATTTTAATCTAGAAATTGGTGCAGGAACTTCCCCATTAATGCGATATATTCTATCGCCTTGGCTAGAAGTGGCAGCCCGCTTCACCTCCTGAAGATATCCCTTGGGAGGCGTGCTCTTACTCAATATGGTGGAGCAAACACTTGAGTACTAATGAAGACACCAAGACTAGCTCTTCAACACCCTAGGCTATATGCAAGATGGAAAGATAAAGGTATAAATTTCCTCAAAGATATCCGGGAAGAAGACTTGCAAAAATGGAAGTCCCCGTCCACTATTAGAAGAATGCCGAATCAACCGTGCAAGGGGACGTAAAAATTATATGAGCATATACTCAAAAAGTTGATGTCATATCCGCATAACAGACCAAATGAAAGATGGAGCATAGTTGATGAGCGAGGTCATGCAATGTGAAGGATATAAAGTCAAAACTATATACAAGATGATGCTAACAAGAGATCCCCTCAAAGCTGGGCCCGAGATATGTTGATGGATGAAGAACAATTTCGCCCCATGTAATCAAGCAAACTGAATTTGTGGGCCTCAAAGAAAATACAATAGTTTCGGTGGGGCTCACATGGCAAGAAGGGTTGTCTACACTCACTAGGTTGAAGCAAAGAAAGATAGTAGCGCATTAATCGGCTGCCCACTTGGTTGCCAAGAAGAAGAGGACCCGCAACATATGTTCTTCCTCCGTCTGTACCCATAATGCGATTCTCGGTTTGGGCAATGCCCATACTTGGTCTGGCCACCCTCGCAACAACTACCTGGCCGAAATAGCCATGGTACCGACATGTCAAACCGAAACGATCAATGATAGCAATCGCCTGGGGGGGGTATGGAGGCATTGTGTGTGAGGTAGCCGAGGCAACAAAGGGATTGATCACAAAAGAATCATGGCAAGTTTTAATTTTGATGTCTCCTTAATGGCAATTGCACATCGAAGGAAATTTGGGGATGCATACGATCCGGAGTTCGACACTATCGGAAGAATGAAGGGCTTCTATGAACACTTTGTTTGCTCATGGGCTGCCCTGGGAGCTGATGACGATTAGCATGGATTAGATGAAGTTAGATACGTAATCTATCTGTTTTACGGGAGGTCATTTCCTCTCCTTTGCGCTTAAAGATATATCTGTCCAAAATGGGACCTGTAATTCTATATTATCATTATATAAAATTAAAAATCTTGCAAAAAAAAAAAAAAAAAAAAAAAAAAAAAGAAAAAAAAAAGTAGAGAAAATAAGAAAAAATGAAATGCGGGATAGAGCAAAAGGGAAAGGGAAAGGGATAGGGCTTTTCTCACTGTATCCCAAAGCATTTACAGGCTCTCAACTTATGCCTAGCAACGCTGGGCACCATTACTAGTATTTTTATAATATAAGAAGATTATGGACTAGTAATTTGGTCTCAAAGTCGTCTCTGGACGAACATTACTAGTTGATGAAACTCGTGATCCAGAAATCTTGCTTTTACAATGCGCACATGCATTTTATACAAGTAGGAATGTTTCATCATTGGATGTACCACATTAAGACGTCTGGCGCTTGTGGACACTTGAAGCTCTCGTTGTCCGATAACGTAAAGGAGGGTCCTTATTTTTGTACATTGGCATGGCGTTTTGTTTGACGTAGACAATGCCCCTACTTTTTGCTAGAACTACCAAGGAGTTGCAATGGACAAAGATGTGTTGTTTTAATTTTGTTATCCACGAAACACACGATAAAAACACTATAAGTCGAAGATCCAAACTCCGTTTGATATGACCTTACTACCGTTGAAAAGGTCTTTCTCCTCTATCTCAAAAACTAACGGAATTTTCTCATTTTATGAGCCAGAAAAAGTTATTTCCATTATGGCAAAACACCTCGCCGGATGCATTCGCTGAATTTTCCCAATACGGAACGCATTAATTTGGGTGAATTTCCTTGGGAGTTAGCTCGTGTGGTTCAAGATCACTGTGTTTCTAAACCCTGGCTACGCGAGGAAGGGTTGGCTTGCATTAGGTCGGCTTGCTCTTAATGATCTCTTACGGTTCATCCTCTCTCCATTCCGACGTCATGCAAGTGAATGCATGCATGCGTGGATGCTCGAATGCATGATGCACACTTGCATGGTATAATTATGTGAGCATCATCATTTGCATGCTAATCTGAACCGCAAGTGGTGTCCATATAATGGCCTATTGCCGTGATGTGCTTGGTAGCGACAAGATGAGCCAGATGGCATTGTTTCGTGATTGCTTGGTACCATGTTCGCCACCCTCTTGGTTCTAGTTTCTTCTTCCGATGTGTTGGTATTGAGAGGTCGCGAGGCATTAGAATCTGACTCGTCCTTGGTGTGTCTAGAAAGGTCTCGTCCCCTGTCGAGGGAATCCCGCAGACGTGAACAAACCGAGGAGGGTGCTCGATCTCGAGAGTTTGGTTCAATCGCATCCAGGGAGAGCCAACGAGGCGAGAGACATTTTGGAGATGCAATGGAGACGAGGAGAAGATATAAACATGGGAGGCAAGAAGACAATCTTGATGTTTTGCCACGAAAAGAAGATAGATCCAGGCAAAGAAATGAGGAGCATTATGAGATTGATCAGCTCTCAAGAAGGGAAGATAGGGAACGTGGGGAGCATTTGGGTTATGACATGATTGTGGACACTAGGCGTAGAGAGAGAAATGACCAGAGAGGATGGAGAGGAGCTAGCACTAGGGAGAGAGATGGCAGGAGGGAATGGAGAGGAGCTAGCACTAGGGACCAGGGGCAACATTTTGAAAGTCGAGAAGTGGAAAGGGACACTAGAAGAGGTGGACGCCAAGATCCAGAGAAGAGGATGGAACGTGAAGCCAACGAGAGAAGGAGAGCGAATACGAACGCGAGGAGAGGAGGGCAAGAAGAAACCTGCCCTTTCTAGTAGCATACAAATTGCATTGTTCCATGGCATAGAGCCAAATGTAATAGAACAACGGATCATAATCATATAAATGCTATGGAATTGCTTAGCACCAGAGAAGGGACGCAGTGGTGAAGTGGGGGTGGGGACTTGCACGAACATAAAAGGCTCCTGGAACTCCTACAATGGGCTAGGCCTGATAGCCGGTCACGTAGAGGGCCGGGTATGGGTCTGACACTCCCTGGGTGCAGAGGTGTGACCCATATGGGGCATCCTGCACTTTGAAGATAAAGTTAGAGGAGTAGGTCGGGTACGGATGCGGGGGTCGCTGATGCGGCACGTATTCTCTAGCTCACCCATGGAACCGCTGTGATCCTGGAAGGGGACGCTTCCCCGACCTGCCTCATCAGACAGGTCTTCATGAAACCTGGAGTAGGCTCGAAGGGTGGTACCTTGAGTCTGCGTCTCCGGAAGGCTATAGTGATGCCATAGCATGATTCGACTCATCTGCAAAGTGTGCACAGGAGGGGCGAATGGAGTGGACAAAACTAGCCGATGTTCTATGCCAGCCAACGCCATGCCAAGATTCGGTCTGCTGATCTCTTGAAACCTAGCCGTCAGTCGATCCTCACTGGAGTCTGAGCCGGGGTAGAACCATGGGTTTGGGGTGTTTTCTCTAGTATTAAATGTATTTTCTCTGTTGTTATCAGTTGGATGGATGTGCCACCCTTCGTGGTGGTATCTTATATTATAATGTTATACCGTAAGTGTGTAGTGCATCGAGCCCTAATTTGAATGGCCGAGATCATCTGGATGCATCCGAAAGCCTAGATTTATTGCACGACTTACCAACACTGTGATTGGTCATGCTTCGATCTCTTCAGGGGAAGGGATAAATGAAAAGGGGGAAAAGGAAAAGGGAAGTGGAAAGAGAGAATGTGAAGGGCAAAAAGGCATGGGGAAAAGGGAAAAGGGTAAAAGGAAAAGGGAAAAGGGTGGGGATAAGAGAAGAGAAAAAGGCATGGAAAACGAAAAAGGGAAAGGGAACCTGGGAAAAGGGCACGAGGGAAGGAGGAAGAGATAAATTGGAAAAGGTAAATGGAAAGGGCAAAAAAAAAAAAAAAGGAAAGAGGAAAAGGTTGAAAAAGAGAAAATGAAGGAGAAAAAAAAAGCATGGAAAAGGGGAGGAGAAAAAAAGCATGGGAAAAGGAAGAAGCATGGGAAAAGGGGGAAAAGGAAGGAGCATGGGAAAAGGGGGAAAAAGAAAAGCGTTGAGGAAAGAGGAAAAAGGAAGGGACAAATGGCATAGGAAAAGGGAAAAAAAAAGAGAGGGAAAGGGAAGGAAAACGATCAAGAAAAGGGAAGAGTGAAAGGTTGGAAAAAATGAGGAAAAGGGAAGGGACAAGGAGGAACAAGAAAAGGATGGGGAGAGGGGAAAAGAAAAGGGGCATAGAAAAAGGGAAAGTGAGAAGAAAGAAAAAGGAAAGGGAAAAGGGGGAAAGGGAACCTAGGTAAAGGTCACAAGGAAAAAGAAAGAGGGAAACGAGAAAAGGGAAGGGGGGAAGGGCATGAGAGAAAAGGGAAGAGGAAAATAGTGAAGAAAGGGAAAAAAGAAAAAAGGGAAAAGAAAAGGGGCAAGAGAGAAAGGGTGGGGAAAAGAGGAAAATGGGTATAGGAAATAAGAGAATAAAACAGATGTGCAAAAGGCATGGAAAAAGGGAAAAGAAAAAGGAAAGGAAGGGAAAAAGTGCACAGGAAAGGATCGGCAAAGGAGGAAAACGGAAAGAAAAAAATCCATCAAGAAAACGGGAAAAAAGGGAAAGGGAAAGGGAAGCAGGGGAGTGATGGAGGGGAGGAAAAGGGAAAAAGGACATGAGGAAAGGAAAAGAGAAAAGAAAAAGGAAGGGTTGAAAGAAGGAAAAATTGCACGGGAAGAGGGAAAGGATGGGAAAAGGAGGAAAAGGAAGCATGGGAAAAATAGAAAGAAGAAAAGGGTGGGAAAAAGGGCATGGGAAAAGGGAAATAGAAAAGAAAAAAGAATGGAAAAGGGGGGAAAGAGAGAAAGGCACGGGAAAAAGAAAATGAGGAAAATGGAAAAGGGGAAGAGAAAAAGGGAACATGGAAAAGAGAAAGAGGGAAAGGGTGATGAGATGGAAAAAAGGGAAGGTAAAAAGGGCATGGAAAATGTGAGGGGGAAAAGAAAAATGGAAGGGAAAAGGGCACACAAAAAAAGGAGGAAAAGAGTGGGAAAAGGAGGAAAAGAGAAGGGAAAATACGCATGGAAAAAGGCGAAAGAGTAAAAGGTTGAGAAAAAGGGAAGACATGGAAAAAGGGTGGGGAAAAGAGAAGGCATAAAAAAAGAGAAAGGGGAAGGGAAAAGGGCAAAGAAAAAAGAGAAGAGGGAAAAGGTGGAGAAAGGAGCAAAAGGAAAGGGAAAAAGGTTATGGAAGCAGGTGAAGGGGGAAGGAAGGGATGGGAAAAAACAAGGAAACATGGAGAAAGACGGAAAAAAAAAAAGGAAAGAAAAAAAAGAGAAAATAAAAAAATGAAATGCGGATAGACAAAAAAGGGAAAGGGAAAAGGAAAGGGATAGGGCTTTTCTCAATCGCATCCCAAAGCATTCAAATGCACAAAAGCTCTCAATAGCCTACACAAGGCCCCCAAAATCGAACCATTATGGTGAAAACCAAATTTATAAATCAAGACACATGTTAGTGGGTTCAAAGTTTACAAAACCATATCTAGTTATCTAATATGGTTCATCAACATCATTTCTTAAGGTGATAAGACAACAACGTTTTGTGACATGGTATTCTAACATGGCAATTTTAATTGATCTCTGTAACAACTTAAACTATATGATATTCTAATACGATTCATCAACATATTTTTCTAAAGCGATAAGACAACATTGTTTTATGACATGGTATTGAAACATGGCAATTTTAATTGGTCTCTGTAGCAACTTAAACTATATTATATATACTACTAGTAATGGTGCCCAATGTTGCTGGGCATGAAAGGAAATTTGTGTAGACGAAAACTAAAAAGCCGTTGACTCATTTTTATAAACCTAATATAATAGAAATCAAAGCCCAAAATTGCCGAGCTTTAAGAGGTTTTATGCATCTGACACCCTTTCCTCTTCCCTTTGCCTTTTGCTCCAAAAACATTTCCTTTTTTTCCTAAATTTTCAACACACTACACTTTTTTTTTTCTTTTTTCCTTTTTCTCATTTTTCCTACATGTCTTCTTTTTCCCTTATTCTTTTTCCTTTTTTTATCCCCTTCTCTTCCCTTTCCTTTTCCCTTTCCCTTTTTCCCTTCCCTCTTTCCCTTCCCTTTTTTCTAACGGCCCTTTTCACACTTTTTATCCTTTCCCGCCTTTCCATTTTTCCCTTTCCCTTTCCCTTTTCCTTTCCTTCCCCTTTCCCTTTCCTTTTTCTTTTCCTTTTCACTTTCCCTTTTCCCATGCCCTTTTTTTTTCTTCTCGTTTCTCCACCTTTTCAAAGGTTCCTTTCTTCTTTTCCCATCATCTTCCGCTTTATCCTTGCCCTTTTCTTTTTTTCCCATTTCCCTCTCCCCTTTTCCTTCTGCCCATTTTTCCTTCCCTTCCCCCCATTCCACCTTCCTTTGCTCTTTTATTTTCCTTTATTTTTCATTCTTTCGCCACCCTTTCGCTTTTTTCCATGCTCTTTTTCCCTTTCCCTTCTCCTTTTTTCTCATTTTCTCTTTCCCTATGCCTCTTTCCAATCCCTCTTCTCTACCCTTTTCATGTGCCCCTTTTCCTCCTTTCCCCACCCTCTCCCCTTTTTCCCTTTTCCACTTTCCCCTTTCCTTCATTTGTTTTTATTTTTTCCTTTTCCCAAGCTCTTTTTCCCCTTTCCTCACCCTTTCTCTCTTCCTTTTTTCCCATGCCCTTTTCCCCTTCCTCTTCCTCTTTTTCAATCTCTTGCTCCTCAACCTTCTCTCGTTCCCCTTTTTCCCCTCCCTTATCCTCTTTTTTTTTACCCTTTCCCTGTTTTCCTTTTCTTGGCCTTTTTCCCATTCCCTTTCCTGATGGACTTTTTTCTTTCCGTTTTCCTCCTTTTCGGATCCTTTCGCTCTTCCTCTTGTTCCCTCCTTTCTTTCCTTTTCCCATGCCCTTCCCACATTTTTTCTCTTTCCTCTTTTTGTCTGCCCATTTTCCTCTTTTCCCCTACCCTTTCCTTTTATTTTTTTCGTGTCTTTTTTTTTTTTCGCTTTTTTCCCCCTGTCTTTCTTTTTTGTCTTTCCTTTTTCTTTATTTTTCCTTTTTTCTTTTCTCATTTCCCTCTTCCCATTTTTTAATGCCCTTTTTCCGGGTTCCATTTCCTCCTTTTCCCCTCCCTTTTTCTTTCTCCTTTCACTTTTCCTTTTTCCATGCCCTTTTTCCCTCTTGATCCAAGAATTACGGTATAACATTATAATATAAGATTGTTTAAAAAGACTGGTATTTAATCACATCTATCTTCTTCAATATATTAGCATGATAATTTTAAGTGCATATTGATCATGATGCTTTACAGTGATTAACCACCAATACACGACGTGGTAAATGATCTTGGTTTAACAATGCTAATGTGATTTTTTTACTCTATTTTTCTCCATGGTACTAAAATATAATTATTTTAGTTAGTATTTCTAACAACTTAAAATGTATGATACAAACCAATGCTCATTATTTCAAGTTTAATGGAATGGTATTTGATTGCATATGTGTAGTTTTTTTTGTTGTATTTCTTACAAAAAAAAAAAAACACTTAAAGACCACGCATAGTATTGTCTCGAAAATGCTAGAACAACGCGTAATATTTCTGTGTAGTTTTCACACACAAAAACGCGTTGTTTTCATGTGACTTTTAGACAAAAATGACACATAATTTTTATGTGTGATTTTTAAGTGTGGTCTTTACCCAAAACAATGCATGGTTTTAATATGCAAGCTTATGGGATAGTGTTTTTTCAATTGTCCACATGTTGTTTGTAGTCCAAAAAGGTGTTGTTTTTCCCACGACATTTTTTCTATTGTAGTTTTAGAAAGGCCGTCTGGGAATCGAACCCAAACAAGTCCATTCAGGCTGTATATGCTCATCCAAAAGAAAATTAAGCCAACGAACAACCACCATTTAAGCCCTTGGGTTACCATTAAAGGTACCAACACAATCAGAGCAAAGGCAGCTATAGCAACCAAGCTCACATGCCAAGTTTACACCATACCATGTCAGTAAAAATTGCATTGCAAATGCAAACTAAGACAATGTAGTATAGATATCCACCTAGACTTTTGGTTTCTCTTGAGGACGATATTTGCTCACATCAAAATGCCAAAAATACCACTGACTTACAGAAGCAATCCACCACAATGGTTCCATTGCTAGATGCATAATTGTCGTACCCAGAGGCCCTGATACTACAAAATCGAAGCCCTGTTACGACGTCTATTACGACGTCTGAACGTCGTTTGAGCGTCGATGAACGACGCCAAATCGTCGATCAACGACGCCTATTACGACGTCTGAACGTCGTTTTACGACGTTTATGCATCGCTATGCGCGTCGAAACCGCGTCGTCTTAAAGCGACGACATGACGTCGTTAAACGTCGAGATGCACACGCCGGCCAACGCGACACGTCAGCTCTGTTAGACGTCGTTTAACGACGTCGGCCGACGCGGTTTTGACACGCAGGGATCGCCGCCTTTGGCAGCGGCGACCCATGCCACGCCGGGCCGCGCGCGACACGCCGCCTCCGAACGTAACGACGCTCAACGACGTCAGCCGACGCGGTTCTTGACACGCCAGATCGCCGGCTTTGGGCACCCTATGCCACCGCCGATTGTGCGACATCGCCGCTACAGGACGCCGTTCAACGATTTTAACCTCGACGCGGTCTTGACACGGGATTGCCGCCTTTGGCAACAGCTCCATGCCACGCCGGCCGATGCGACACGTCAGCTCTGAGTAACGACGTTCAACGACGTCAGAGTCGTTAAACGACGTTGACGTCGTTTTTCGACGATTGTCGTCGTTTTTCGACGTTGCGACGTCGTTGAAGGTCGACTATCCCTTGTAGTGTGATCTGTCACACATATGAGGTCTGAATGGTTGCCATGCAATGTCCACTGCCAGCCTGAAACAAACATTGAATATAGTAAGCATTTATACATGAAGCAAAACAAGGTAAAAAAATAATACTCGTATGTACAAGCATGGTGAGCATTATGTTTGATACTACATAATTCAAAAGGGTAGATTAAAGGTGCCATAACAATTGTCCAAGGATCTTATTCCATGGAACTATGTTCAATTGCATCCCTAGTTCTTGCCCTTTTCTTTAACATGAGTACTTACCAAAATCAGAAAAAATACAAAAGAATGTTTAGCCAAACTGACTGCTTCTGCATTTCTATGCAATGCATCCATTCCAGCCCCATACAAAAACTAGTCCCAAAAACAGTCGGATATCCACATCAAGAGAATGGGAGACATCCCATACTCAACCATTCTAAACAAGAGGGAGGAGCTGGACTTGTAGGCCATTGCTTTCTGTACACAATCTTTGAGCATGCATAGGCTGCTATAGCAAAGAAATACGTGGATAACTGCAATGGGCAACATATGCATCTGATGAAATGCCTTGATTATTGAAACCTTCCAGTAGCAACAGCCCGCAGATCTGTGTAGCACATGTCTGCCCCTATGTTAGAACACGCCATTATTTTTCTCCATCCTTCTAGACAACCATCCAACAAAAACAATGCTAAAATTCCATTCCACAAAAGTTGATCTTGACAGATACAAACAAATAATCATTATTAAAAAGTTGATTTATGTCTTTCGATTTCAAAGCATCAGAGCTCCGACTAGCTAGAGAATTTCGGGTTGATAAGATACTTGTCATTTTGGAATATTATAGCTTCCTTGGACAACCGGCAATCCTTAAATACTACCTATAACCGAATGATAGTAATGATCTATGTAACCACCTCAGTAAGAATCATATGGCATTAACTGGGTTGAGAAAGACTGGCTTGAGAAGACATGGCAAAGGATTTTAACAAACTTGAAGCTGGATTATATCATGTAGACTGCAACAATCAAGACGATAAGACACAGCCCACTGCAGACAAAACAACTTATGGCTCAAATATCATTGTATAACAGGTATCTGTATCTGACCTCCTTATTGACAAAACAAATAGTACATGATCGCCTGTTCTGCATGTAACCACGTGCATTTGGCCTTCAAATTACCACCAATTGAACATGAAGAATTTTGCTTGCGGAAAGGTTAAACACCGAAAGTTAAACACCGAACGTCAGCACAATTTGGGGGCAAATGCAAGCTCGGATGAGAATCAAATCATGTGCAGGAGTGTCAGAGGTGCGTGAATTGCTAAACAGTAGAGAAATCAAAAGCCCAAAGCGGAAACCTAGACGACAGATCCACGTAATGTAAGAGAGACCTTTCAGAATATACACATTACACCAATCAAAACGCCACATGCTATGGTTAGGATACATAACCTCAATCAAGTCCTAACTCCATCACTAAGCACTTTCAAGTTTGGCTTTTTGAAAATGAGTTGTGTTCACGGTCATGACCAATAACAAACAATCATGTCAATGCAGTTCTCAGGAACAAATAGACAAATGGACAAAGATACCAAGGAGCAACTACAAGAGCCGCATATCCTACCGCCACTACGGAGAAAGTAACTACCACAGTCTTCCATGCCTTTAGATCATCAATCTCACCTGTTATATACCAATGATAATGAGACACACATCAATAAAAATCTATCTAGAGAAGCAATAGATTGTGGGACCAGATTCATGAAGTTTACGTTTTTCAACAGTTTCAATTTCATTAGAAGCTCTCAGAAACTTCTTTAGGCAATGTCTTTACAACATCACTTATTGCTAACCCTTCAGGTATCTATAAAATGATTGGATGATATAAGATCTCATGGCCATTATAAACAAAGAGAACAATGTTCACAGAATTACGTACAGGTTCTGCAAGTTGTGTAAAGCCAAGGACTGAAGTATAAGACTCCTTAACAGGCACTGAAATAGCTCATACTGCCATACAAGTTTTCTTGAGTTGCTGCAAATAAATAGTAAGCACACAATTTCTTAAGACTCGATGGTTTCAATCGAACACATTTGAGCTTGAACAGGAAATATGGAAAAAGTTTATGAGTAGAGACAGCCATTAAAAAACATAATTGACATGTTTATCAGGTGAATACTATAACTAAATATCCAAGATCACTTCATTATCGAAAAGCCAGACATCAATCTAGACAAGGGATCATATTTCTGAGAACCAATTAAACTATTGAGCATCCACAAATGTTACATAAGCTACCTAAACAGATCCGCAAGAGATAGAAGGAAAGAAGGCTCAAAACTTAAAGGTCAAAGAGTTATTTATTGATTGGGTTTGCTACTAAACAGGAAAAAATAGAGGGCTTACTCAGGGGTTATATCTGGTCAACCATATGCATAGAAACAAAGCATAGTTTAGTCCTGTGCATAAGAAAAGCTGTTGCAGAATAGTAGACAAAAATAGCATGGAGATTTTTGTCCCTATGAGGCCTATCTTTGCACATCAAGCTATTCTATCTCCTACGGTGAATACATCATAGAAACAACAACTATAGACATGAAAGAAGATGTCCACACTAAAATCTTCCAGAAGCAACCTAAGTCTATATTTTTGTTTTCATTTAACTATAGACTTAAGAACAGAACAGAGCTTACTTTACTAAGTCGCAATCTTTACCGTGTCGAATGGCTACCGGAGCTAGGGCACGTTCTTCCTGCAAACATAATCGTAGTACAGAGGGGATTATAGATGGAAAGAACTAGCTAAAACGCATGAAAAAGGAAGGTGAAGGCAGCCTACGGACTCATTTCGACCCCTCTTCTCTGCCACCATCGCTCCTCCGCCACCGTTGCCCAATCTGTTCAGAGAGAGAAAGAGCGCCATACGGAAGGCGCTTTCCAAGCAAATTTTAAAATGAATTAGTGGAAGCGGCGGGAAAAATTGCAAAATGTTTTCGTTTCGTATTATGCCACAAAATTGTTCTTTTTTAATTCTTTTTGGGGTTGCCCTTTAAGGGCAAGCATAAACATGCCTAAGTAGTAATACATATGTGCAAGGTAACCGGCCGGAATGAGGGGTTTCCGCCGGTAACCGGTGGGCGCGCCGGCGGGGCTGTAACCGGCGGAATGAGGGGTTTCCGGCGCAGAATCGGCAGCGGCGCCATTGCATACCACACAGCCAACCACCTTTGCCGGTTTACCGGCCGAAAACCCCTCATTCCGGCCGGCTACCTCACGTAAACCGGCATTTGGGGGAAATTCCATTCTTGGATTTTTGCATGATGGGGACCTCCAAGATCCACGGCTATGGCCTGGATATGGCCTAATATTACGAAGACAGAGGATTTTATTGAAGGTCTAACCCTGTTCTGAGGATTTTATTGAGGATTTTATTGATTCTTCCCGCTTTATCTCCGCTATCTTCTGATCTCCCCTTCCTTACCTGGTGTTCTGGATGCAGCGGATAGCAGCGGATGCAGTGCAGGGATGAATCTAGACAAGTCCATCTGAAAATCTTTGCGAATATTGTTGTTCCGAAAGCAGATTTCTGGAAGCATCCGAAAATTCTTGCACAAGGAAATCTTTGTTTTGCTCTTCTTGGTTGCTGCTTGGTTGTTTTGATTGGGAATGCCGGTTGCTCATCTCTTGGGGCCAGGCCATGGCTCCTAACGAATCTTCTGCGGCTTTCCGGTTCCCAATATTACGTTAATTGCTGGGACCTGTTCTGGCCGACTCATTATCTCCTATGCTCCATAATCTTGCACCCAAAAATAACCTATAATTTTTGGCATATTGTCTGGATCCAAGGCTTGTACTGTCGCAAATACAAGATGTGTAGCCTCTGAGGCATCCATCTTTACAGCAGACATAGGTTCCTGCTTTAGAAAAACCATGAAAATCATGAAAATCATGCTTCATGATCTCGAACAGGGGCTTTGTTGGCCGCTCGAATGGGAAGCTCTGCTCTGCTCTGCTCTAAAGTCATGAATGGGAAGCTCCAAACGCTCTGCTCTACCGGCTATAGCGAACAAATAGGGAATATTTTAGGAATTTCCCCCAAATGGCGGTTTACGGCAGAGATAATTGGATACACATGGCAAGGATTTTGCATGTGCTAAAATATATATTTGATGGATAGTTAAGAATTTGGAAGAGTCGAAAAATCAAAAGCAGTTTTAGCTGGGCCAAAATTAGACCTCGAATCTTTTGTGGCATTGCAACTTGTAAGCTGACAGTCCGAGGTGCAGACCAGACCATTCAGGAATTCAAAAAACACTGTTTTCTTTACATGGATGGGATATTCTTTACATGGATGGCATTCTTTACATTGTTTTAATTACATCTGTGTGTTATTTATCTATGTGTTATTCATCTGTGTGTTGTTCCTCAGTAGTCTCAAATGCTGGCACAATAGTCTCAAATGCTGTTGAAAAAAGATAAACTGGCATACAAGATTCTGGCAAATAAGATGGTGCAGCTATTGGGATATTACCCAAAATGGCTTCAGGTGCGCAACTCTAATTATCAGCTTAGCATTCTCCATTTCAAGCCCCTCCATAGCACGGCACTACTCATTGAATAAGCTTATGCTTGTAGCCTATCATTGAAAGTAAACCACAGGAGGAACTTCAATGCTTGAATATCCACCCAGCGATGTTCGATTGAATCTGGCGCCCGGTATGCCCGGGCGAATTCATTGAAAAAACAAATTAGTGATTTCGCGCCATGAGCTAATACCATTCACTTGTAATTTAAATGCCATGCGTGTATCCTGTATTGTACTTTAAAGCAGTACTGTAATTTCTTCAGAAGCTGTACTGTAATTTTTAAATTCGAGAGAGCTGAAGTGAAATCACGTCAGGTGCGAAATATGTTTGTGTGCAAAATGTTTACATTGTGCAGGTCCAATACACGCCTGGCGTGAACTGCATAAAGCTAATTACTGTGTGCAATTCACGCCAGGCGTGTATTGGACTGCTTGACAATTTAAACATTTTGCACACAAACGATCTCACTTCAGCTCTCTCAAAATTAAGAATGAAAGAGCCAGAATTCAAAACAGTTTCTGAAGAAATTACAGTTATGCTTTCAAGTTAGAGTTGACACTAAAGAAACATATTGCAGTCATTAATCCTTGTATTGCCATTGAAAATTTTTACATAAGGCCTTTTATTAGAGTTGCCAGAATTCAAATTCAAACCTGCCGAAATTACGGTTCTGCTTTCAAGTTAGAGTAGAAACTAAAGAAACATATTGCAGTCAGTAAATCCTTGTATTGCCATTGAAAAATTTTACATAAGGCCTTTTATTAGAGTTGCCCAGCTCTGTGTTACAAAATTACAGAAGTTCTAGGCAGTTTAAGGAGATGCCTAGCTCCATTCATAATCCTCATTTGAGGCCTTTTTTGGAGATGCCCAGCTCGCTCTTCTGAACCAAAAACTAAATAACAAAAAAAAAAAAATTCAGCCCTCTACCTCCTCCTCTTCTTCCTCCTCCTCTTCTTCCTCTGAGCTTTCATCTGCCATCCTCGTCAGGATGTCTTCGGCAGATCTTCGTCTTGGAGGAGGAGAGAGGGCGTCCATAATCATTTTGCTTTTTTTTCTTCTTCTAATTCTTCCGCCATTCTTCATCTGCTTCCTCCATTTCTTCTTCTTTCTCAATCTCGTTCTCCATCTCCTCATCCGAATCAAGGGGAGTATGGGGGACTCGGGTCGGCTTGGTCTTTGGTGCTCGGATAATCTTTTCGGTGAAGCTTGCCCGAAGAAATAACTCCTCGCAATTATCCGGTTGTGGTGCAGAGAGCAGCCACGGTGGCATCTCGCGGGGGGGGGAATGGATTTCTTTATCAATTTTTTATCGCCTCTTCGCCTCTGGGGGCTTAGTCCGGTGGGATGGGCGGGGACAAGGCCGGGCAGCATGGCTCACCATGGTAGAAGGAAGAAAGGAAGAAAGGATTGGCGCTAGAAGGAAGAAAGGATTGGCGGTTGAAAGAATGGAGGGTTTCTTATAGGCGCGGTTGTAATTATGATTCCATCACATCATACAAGATTTATATCATATCTAATTACCTATCATTACTTCTATTGAATTAATTCGCCCTAGGTTATCATAATTCTCTATAGAATTACCCACATGTCAGCTATACTTAAAACCTATGTTTTCATTAATTTTGTATAATTACCTAGACCCCAGCTATACTTACAACCAACTTTGGCCCATCTAGATTCACGACCTATACTTACCTCATTAGTACTACTAGCATACACCCTATGTTACCATTAATTTTGCAATAATTACCTACACCTGAGCTATACTTACAACCTATTTTTGGCTGCACTTACAACATATATTTGTCCATTTAATGGTTTTCTTGGTATTTCTTAAAGTTCCCTTTAATCGGTTCTCAAAATTACTTTGTCCTTTTTTCGAACTAATATTAAGACATTTCACTTTATATAGGTGAAGCGTGTGGATCCTAAAAAGGGTAAAAATGTAATGCCTATCCCCCCAACATGTTTCAAGATTGTTACCACATGTTCTTATCACATTGTTACCCCATTGTAAACATTGTTCTTGTAGGTCAATGTTGTGGACCTCCCAAAGGGTGTTGAAATTTGAGACTACTAAGCAAATTGTCCTCTGATGAGGTTGGATTGGAAGAATAAGAAGGTGAAAGTGAAGCACCAATGCAATAAGGAGCTAGTAGGTGAAGGAACTATCATACTAGCTGATCCTATCCAGGCTGTCAATGATGAAAGGTTAGGAGAGGATAAAGTGGGTGTGGCCATAACAAGTTTAGAGGAAAAATGGAAGGAAAAAGGATCAAATCACCAGGATTGCACTGCTTGTATTAAACAATTGGAGGTTCCATGCATCATGCCATGGCCTATAGCCTGCATTGAGTTTATAGGAGAATTTCTTTTACCAGAGCCAGAGGTTGTGGATGACACTGATTTTCTTAATGCACCTCCAATAGGTGCCAGGACCACATTTTCAGAGAAGAGGGCACACTCAGTGATGAAACATTATCCTAGCAAGAGGTCCAAGTCAAGTAGTGATTGTTCACGCACTTGTGATGAGAGGAGGACTTACATGTACTCCATTCATGAGCTTGCACTTCAAGATGAAAAATTTCCAAAGAAAAAAAAAATACCCACTGCTAGGGACATGGATATGTAAAGTTGCATGGATACATATTCATGGCATTCCAATTTCATCTTGGCAAAATTGGCAAGCAAGTCATGCAAAGGGGAGTAAAATTGCATTACATGGAAATAATGGCATGTTGAGGCCAACTTCTAGGATCCTGGCTGCTAGGGAGGTTTTTGAAAAATATGTTGAATTCAATGCTGAGAATATGCCACATAAAAGTAGGAAAGATCAACAGGGAAAAATAGTTGTCGAGAAGAGATTGCCATCCCATTGTACCCAGAAGAGCATATTGGAGGAAGTGAATGCTTTGCTTCGAGAACTACAGGTACCTGCAATATCTCAACCCAGCTTCAGTAGACTATGGAGCAAGCACTTCAAGCATGTCACTATAGACACTTCGAACAACTTTGCAAAGTGCAACTTGTGTGCTAAGTTGAAAGAGATTCTTGATAAGACCAAGCAACCAAGCCAAAGGGCTAAGATAAGGGAGCAAATGAAAGATCACATGACAGACCAACTATCATGTAGATCCACTTATTGGATGTGGAGAACATTATCATGTTTGGAATATGTTTGTATTATACATGACAAGATGGATCAATCGAAGACTTGTTTGCCACAGTATAGTTACATACCCAAGCAAATCAATAGAGCTTATCCTTTGCAAGTCTCTCTGACAGGTGCAATAGTGCATGGCTCGGTGCCAATTTATTATGGCCATTTTAGTTTGCAATTGTGGAGTGATGGTCCTGATTTTCATATTGGAAGTGTGATGAGGTGCTTGAGGAACTATGAGAGTGGTTATTCTGGTGACCTCCACAACCCTGGAGGTGGTAGCCAACCACTCTTCAGTGCATTGTTGGATAGAAAGCCTAATAATTTAGAGAAGTTTACTAAGGCAAGGTTTAGGAAGTCAAGGTGCTTGAACATGTTGGAGCCTCAAGTTCACGTCCCCAACCTCGAGATCTACCACCAAGGTTCCTCCTCCAACTTGACAATTGTGCTGGACAGAATAAAAACAGGTATATGTTCTCATTCCTATCTTATTTAACAGCCGTGGGTGTCTTTGAAAGAGTGAATTTAGGGTTCTTAATGCCTGGACATACTCATGAGGATGTGGATGCATTGTTTGGGAAGTATAGTGCGCAGTTGAAATCTCAAACTGTGACCAATCTTTCTAGACTAATGGAAGTTCTTAGTGAATGCATTTCACCTTCTCCTATAGGGTTGATCATACAAGAGGTGCCTGATTGGAAGAATTTTATCGAAGGTTATGCTCTTGATATGGAAGGTCAATCTAGACCTCTTCAGTACACTTTCTGGGTCATGGGAAATAAGCCAATCATGCAATGGAAGATGAGACCTTCAGATGATAAATGGAGGCCAGATGAGGGAGTACCTATATGGCACGAAGATGAAAATGGTAAATCTAAGATTCCAAGGGGTCAACCAAAAGCTCTTAAGCCTTTTCCAGAGGTGGATTCATTGCAAAGCACATTGGACGGCATTTCTGAATACATCAAGTATTGGAAAAATAACCCCGATGATACCAACCTTGCATTGATAGATTATTGGACATAGGTACATGGATTATTGGGACAAGTAGACACATCCTCTGATGAACTCAAAGATGGATGGCTACCTAAGACTAGGTGGAGAGACTTGATATTACCTGAGGAAGCTGATGATGTGGTTAGTAGTATTCGCAAGTCCATGGCTCCTCCCATTTCTTTGAAAAACACTATGTTGGTCCTAGGAAAGGAAGGCCTAAATATCTCGGGCTGGAGGATTATGATCCCAAAGATGACTTGCTTTGCCATCAATTTGCACTTATAGTACCAGAGCGCAAAGAGATATACCCTGTGTGGATGGGTTACACCATCTCAGAGGTTTGCAAAGAAGTAGGTGACCGCAATGTGAACAAAGTTCGTGTGGAGTGGTGGTGTCCAGTGCACCAGTTAAATGCAGTGGCAGAGGAAGAAAGGTATAGAGACTGTTGGACAAAGAAATGGAAGAGAAACCCTATTGAAGGGGATGATTGGGTTGAGTTAGATACTATTTTGTTTTCATGGACCCCAAAAAGGTCATCGAGTGCAAGACTGCTAGGGTTACAATACCTATGGAAGTGAGGAAGAAAGCTATGATATCTCTAGGGGTCAATTCTGAGAAGTAATTGGCAATATGTAACTCGACATGCATATGTGAAATATTTTAAATTTTTAATGCAATCATGTTGTGCTGTTATAAAAAAAAGTCACATTCTCGATGCAAATTTACTAACCCTGGGAAAAGAAGTGCCAAAATGGTCCAAAATCCTGACATAAATCCAATTTAAATGAATGATGGTTCTAGGGAGATGGAGAGGAGCCAGCACTAGGGACCAGGGGCAACATTTTGAAAGTCGAGAAGTGGAAAGGGACACTAGAAGAGGTGGACGCCAAGATCCAGAGAGGAGGATGGGACGTGAAGCCAACGAGAGAAGGAGAGTTTAATCTTTAACGCGAGGAGAGGAGGGCAAGAAGAAACCGGCCCTTTCTAGTAGCATACAAATTGCATTGTTCCATGGCATAGAGCCAAATGTAATAGAACAACAGATCATAATCACATAAAACGACTTTTTTATTTTCTCATGCAGTGGTTAGCATTTGGCCTTTGTTTAGTAGCTTCTTGCACACCAGTTCCATGGTAATTTTGACGTTATTTGGATTTAAACCCAATGTTACCACGACCGCAAAAGGTAGACATGGACAAGTTCTATTGAATTATGGACTAGTAATTTGGTCTTAAAGTCGTCTCTGGACGAACATTACTAGTTGATGAAACTCGTGATCCAGAAATCTTGCTTTTACAATGCGCACATGCATTTTATACAAGTAGGAATGTTTCATCATTGGATGTACCACATTAAGACGTCTAGCGCTTGTGGATACTTGAAGTTCTCGTGGTCCGATAACTTAAAGGGGGGTCCTTATTTTTGTACATTGGCATGGCGTTTTGTTTGACGTAGACAATGCCCCTAAGTTGCAATGGACAAAGACGTGTTGTTTTAATTTTGTTATCCACGAAACACACGATAAAAGCACTATAAGTCGAAGATCCGAACTCCGTTTGATATGACCTTATTGCCGTTGAAAAGGTCTTAGTCTCCTCTATCTGCAAAATGGACGGAATTTTCTCATTTTACGAGCCAGAAAAAAGTTATTTCCATTATGGCAAAACTTCTCGGAATGGAGCGGGGGGCGACTTGTCTTTGTGTGTTATGCATGTGGAATTGTAATAGAGAGAGGATGAACCGTAAGAGATCATTAAGAGCAATTTGACCTAATTCAAGCCAACCCTTCCTCGCATAGCCAGGGTTTAGAAACACAGTGATCTTGAACCACACGAGCTAACTCCCAAGGAAATTCACCCAAGTGCCGTTCCGTATTGGGAAAATTACGCGAATGCATCCGAGGCGAGATGTTTTGCCATAATGGAAATAACTTTTTTCTGGCTCATAAAATGAGAAAATTCCGTTCATTTTGCAGATAGAGGAGACTAAGACCTTTTCAACGGCAGTAAGGTCATATCAAACGGAGTTCGGATCTTCGACTTATAGCATTTTTATCGTGTGTTTCGTGGATAACAAAATTAAAACAACACATCTTTGTCCATTGCAACTCCTTGGTAGTTCTAGCAAAAAGTAGGGGCATTGTCTACATCAAACAAAACGCCATGCCAATGTACAAAAATAAGGACCCTCCTTTAAGTTATCGGACCACGAGAACTTCAAGTGTCCACAACCAGACGTCTTAATATGGTACATCCAATGATGAAACATTCCTACTTGTATAAAATGCATGTGCGCATTGTAAAAGCGAGATTTCTTCATCAACTAGTAATGTTCGTCCAGAGACAACTTTGGGACCAAATTACTATCCAAAACATCTCAGAATGGAGCGGGGGGCGACTTGTCTTTATGTGTTATGCATGTGGAATTGTCGAATAGAGAGAGGATGAACCGTAAGAGATCATTAAGAGCAATTTGACCTAATTCAAGCCAACCCTTCCTCGCATAGCCAGGGTTTAGAAACACAGTGATCTTGAACCACACGAGCTAACTCCCAAGGAAATTCACCCTAGTGTCATTCCGTATTGGGAAAATTACGCGAATGCATCCGAGGCGAGATGTTTTGCCATAATGGAAATAACTTTTTTCTGGCTCATAAAATGAGAAAATTCCGTCTGTTTTGCAGATAGAGGAGACTAAGACCTTTTCAACGGCAGTAAGGTCATATCAAACGGAGTTCGGATCTTCGACTTATAGTGTTTTTATCGTGTGTTTCGTGGATAACAAAATTAAAACAACACATCTTTGTCCATTGCAACTCCTTGGTAGTTCTAGCAAAAAGTAGGGGCATTGTCTATGTCAAACAAAACGCCATGCCAATGTACAAAAATAAGGACCCTCCTTTAAGTTATCGGACCACCAGAACTTCAAGTGTCCACAACCAGACGTCTTAATATGGTACATCCAATGATGAAACATTCCTACTTGTATAAAATGCATGTGCGCATTGTAAAAGCGAGATTTCTTCATCAACTAGTAATGTTCGTCCAGAGACGACTTTGGGACCAAATTACTTGTCCATGTCTACCTTTTGCGGTCGTGGAAATATTGGGTTTAAATCCAAATAACGTCAAAATTACCATGGAACCGGTGTGCAAGAAGCTACTAAACAAAGGCCAAATGCTAACCACTGCATGAGAAAATAAAAAAGTCATTTTATGTGATTATGATCCATTGTTCTATTACATTTGGCTCTATGCCATGGAACAATGCAATTTGTATGCTACTAGAAAGGGCCGGTTTCTTCTTGCCCTCCTCTCCTCGCATTCGTATTCGCTCTCCTTCTCTCGTTGGCTTCACGTCCCATCCTCCTCTCTGGATCTTGGCGTCCACCTCTTCTAGTGTCCTTTTCCACTTCTCGACTTTCAAAATGTTGCCCTGGTCCCTAGTCTTTGGCTCCTCTTCATTCCCTCCTACGCCATCTCTACTCTCCCTAGTGCTAGCTCCTCTCCATCCCCTCTGGTCATTTTCTCTCTGCGCCTAGTGTCCACAATCATGTCATAACCCAAATGCTCCCCACGTTCCCTATCTTCCCTTCTTGAGAGCTGATCAATCTCATAATGCTCCTCATTTCTTTGCCTGGCTCTATCTTCTTTTCGTGGCAAAACATCAAGATTGTCTTCTTGCCTCCCATGTTCATATCTTCTCCTCGTCTCCATTGCATCTCCAAAATGTCTCTCGCCTCGTTGGCTCTCCCTGGATGCGATTGAACCAAACTCTTGAGATCGAGCACCCTCCTCAGTTTGTTCACGTCTGCGGGATTCCCTCGGACGGGGGCGAGACCTTTCGCATTACACCAACGACGAGTCAGATTCTAATGCGTCGCGACCTCTCAATACCAACACATCGGAAGAAGAAACTGGAACCAAGAGGGTGGCGAACATGACTGCAAGCAATGCAAGAAACAATGCCATCTGGCTCATCTTGTCGCTACCAAGCACATCACGGCAATAGGCCATTAAACCAACATTCATTTAAATTAAGAATATGTCTTAATATTGGGAATTTTGAATTCTTCCTATTTTTGCCCCATCCGCCGTTTCCCCCGCTTTTTGCCCCGTCCGTGATTTCCCCCTTTTTTTATCCCGCCTAATTTTTCATTCGTCCCTCCTACGCTTTTTTCTTTTCCGCTTTTCCTCCGCTTTCCCTCATTTACTTTTTTTCTCTCTGCCTTCTTCCAGCTTCTTTCGGCTTCTTCTTCTTCAAAAATTTCGCAAAAGCTGTGTTCTCTACAGGGTTTGCTCCCGGGGGATTCACATAGTGTAGGTCGTATATACCATGTGAGTCGACGATAAGGGGTTTTTTTTAACCTAAAGCGTACGAATACGTACGGGAAGGGGTTCTTTAGACCTTAAAAAATCCAATCTCTAGTGATGTATTTCATACGGAAAGGGGTTTTTTAGACCTTAAAAAAAGCGTATACGAAGGGGTTTTTTATGACCCCTTCCTCGCACATGGCGTATCCCTTATACACTAAGTGGTATCCCCGGGGGTTTGCTTCTTTCGACTTCTCTTCTTTCGGCTTCTTCTTCTTCTTCAAAAATTTCGCAAAAGTTGTGTTCTCTATAGGGTTTGTTGTGTTCTCTGCAGGGTTTGCTTAACTGTAGGGTTTGTGGATTTTGTGGCTTCTGATGCAAAGAGAAAGCAGTAGCACTATGGAATGGAATGGAAAGACACTAAAACGCACTGCATTGTCGACAAGTAACAGGCAGCTCCTTGTATTCACCAAAACAAGAGGGTTCCGGCGAAAAGCTTCCAAGCCCAAGAATCGCATTGCTAATACCATACTGAAGATGCAAGCTCTAATGCAAGCAGATACAGAAATTGAGCTAAAACTGGAAATGGGTCCAGTGCAGACAAGGGCCGAGTGATTGCTACGGGATAAAGCAAGCAGATGCATACTGAAGAATCACATTGCTAATTGCTAATACCATACTGAAGATAAGCCCTAATGCAAGCAGATACTGGAATTGAACTAAAACTGGAAATGGGTCCGGTGCAGAGAGGGGTCTGGGTGTCTCCGTTGCAAGAATAGCGACCTTGTTTCTCTTCCTTCTTTTTTCTACGTCTTCGTCAAATGGCGGTGAATTTCGCCACTGGAATCCGGCGGACTTGAATGAAGCAGAAGCAATGCCAGAACACGGGAATCTGTGACCTGTCTAGCGCCGGATCCCCTGGATGTGGGTGCCCTAATGAGAAGCGCCTCTGTAATGGAAACATAAATAGAATTAGAAACAGAAACAGAAAATAGAAACAGGAACATGTTTCCAGTGATGGGGCCGAAAAGTTGCGCTGTGTAGTTAGGGAGAAGCTCTGGAAATTCATGGGAAGCTGTACCGATGATGTATTGGCGGTATGTTTTGTTTCTTTCCAATGTGAAACACCAGGAAAAGCTACGGGGCTGAGGAAAAGCAAACAAAGCTTTCCCCATGTGTATCGTATGTGATCTTCGGGGCAGGGATGGGCCGCCGCCATAGCCATGCTTGTTGTTGTAGGAAAAAAAGGTTGAATTGTGATCTATTTTTTCGGAAAATAATCTAGGACGTATTTACTTTTGTCCAGATATAACCAAATAGAAAGTTTTTTTATGCTTCTAGAAACTTTGTTATGCTTGAGAAATCGCGCCAAGCGCGATTTCTTTCTGACTTTACTTTTACCAATTGTCTCTTTTAGCAATTTTAGAGGACATCACTTTTATTAGTTTTATTAGTTGGATAGATAATCCAGCTTTATTTGGCTAAAATATTATAATTTTAGATTTGAGATTGTTAAAAAGATGTGAATATTGGAGTGATTTCATGTTTGACATACCTTATTACTTGCTTAATTTCGTAAAAAAAATGATTATTTCTCTTATGATGTTAATGAAGAATTTGTTATTTCAGGTATATTTGTTGTTAATGTTATATAATCTATTGATGTTAATTTAAACAAAACGAGCATTTCTTTCCTTGCCTTATTTTAATATAAATCTCGATAAAATACCGAAATATTCAACATAAACTATAGTTTTGTAAATGTAGAAAATCGAATTAAAAACACTAAATACGCTAAAAATAATGCTTATCTGGCGCGATTTTGGAATAGACATAATCCCAAAATATACGAATGATGGTTATTATATGGACACCACTTGCGGTTCAGATTAGCATGCAAATGATGATGCTCACATAATTATACCATGCAAGTGTGCATCATGCTGGAAAGATCCATCACGCATGCATGCATTCACTTGCATGACGCCGCACGGAGCGGGGAGGGCGACTTGTCTTTGTGTATTATGCATATGGAATTGTCGAATAGAGAGAGGATGAACCGTAAGAGATCATTAAGAGCAATCTGACCTAACGTAAGCCAACCCTTCCTCGCCAGAGCTGTGGTTTAGAAACACGGTGTTGATCTTGAACCATTAACGAGCTAAGTCCCAAGGAAATTCACCCAAGTGTCGGGTTCAGTATTGGGAAAATTACGGAATGCATCCGAGGCTAGATGTTTTGCCATCCTTATTATAAAGTTTTGCTCAGTGTATTCGTCGCATAAACCCTAAAACTTTTCGACGGCCAAGACGGATGAAATCAATGGAAGAGGATGATGCCTTATAAGTTTTTTCTAGGGTTTTTTGGCAAGGTTAAAACAACACATTTTGGCAACTCACGAGTAGTTCGGCAAAAAATTAGGGCATTGTCTCGATCAAACAAAGCGCCATGCCAATGTACAAAAATAAGGAAGGAAGGAAGGAAGGAAGGACCCTCCTTTGGTGGCATTCAGGAACGAGAACTTCAAAGAATCCGACAACCAGGAGCTCTTATGGGTACATTAGAAGATGGAAGATTCCTACTTGTATAAAATGTCGGCATTTAGAAGAAGCAAGAAGGTATCCCATTTCATCAATAATAATGTTCGTCAAGAGGCGACTTTGGGACCAAATTCGGTCCATAATTCAATAGAACTTGTCCTTATTCTCGCTTAAAAATCATGGGTTTAAATCCAAAAACGTCAAAATTACCATAGAACCGGTGTGCAAGAAGCTTACTAAACAAATGATGCTAAGGATGAGAAAATAAAAAGGTAATTTTATGTAATTATTCCGTTGTTCTAGCATTTGGCTCTATTCCGGATCAGAACAATGCAATTTATGCCTACTAGAACCAAAGTTTCTTCTTGCCCAGATCAAAACTCTCCTTCCAAAGATGGCTTCCTCATCCTCCTCACGGATCTTGGCGTCCACCTCTTCTAGTGTCCCTTTCCACTTCGACTTTTCAAAATGCTTTGGAGTCAGTGATTTCCATTCCCCAAGTTCCATCTCTACTCTCCAAAGCTAGCAATTATTCTTTCTTGGTTTCTCTCTTTCGCCTAGTGTAATCATGTATCCCAAATTTTCCCCACGTTCCCTATCTTTCCCTTCTTGGCCTGAGCTTGGCTCCTCATTTCTTTGCACAGCTCTATCTTCTTTTCGTGGCAAAACATCAAGTGAGTCTTCTTGCCTCCCATATTGCATATCTTCTCTTCTCTCCATTGATGAGGAATGTCTCTCGCCTCATTGGGGCACGGATGCTATTAAACCAAAGGCTTGAGATGTAGCTGGTCTCCGGTTTTTATTATGCAGGATTCCCTTCTGGAGACGAGACGCTCCCTTAGTTGCAGGAATTGGTCAGTTCCTGTCGTCAAAGCGACCTCTCTGGTAGAAACACCCGGAAGTTGAGTTGAACCAAGAAGCATACAAACAATGCGAAAGTCATCGCTTTTAGTTTCGCTACAATAGATAAAGACAATGAGCCATTAAACAACATTCATTTAAATTAAGAATATTTGGGATGCAAAAGGTGAGAAAAGCCCTATTTTTTCCCCATCGTAGTTTCCCAGCTTTTGCCCCATCCATGATTTCATTTTTTTTATTTTCTTTTTTTTCCTCCTCCTTTTTCTTTTTCTCCTCTTTCCCTCACATACTTTTCTCTTTGTTTTCCCATCCCTTTCCTTCCCCTTCCCCGTTCGGATAACCTTTTTCCTGAGGTTTCTTCTTTTGCTTCTCTTCTTTTCCACCTTTTCTTCTTCAAAAATTTTCATGTTTCTCTTTGTTCTCGAGGGTTTTCCCTAGGGTTTTGGATTTTTATGCCTTAGCACTATAGAATGGAATGGAAAAGAACACCATAATTTTTCCAAATGTGACTCCTTTTTCCTCAAAACAAGAGGGTTTACAAGACCTTTCGCATTGCTAATTCCATACTGAAGATGCAAGCTTAATTCCTCTGAGAAATTTCCTCCTTTTCCCACGAGACTTTTCCTCCAGGATTTTTAGGTGCATCTTTTTCCTTCCATTTTTGCCTTTTCTCCTCAAAGAAGATAAAGCCTAATCCATGCGAATTTACCTTCCCCTTCCATCTCCCTCACCCTTTCCCCTTTCCGTTTCCATGTTCCCTTTTTCTCCCCTTCCATTTTCCCATTTCTTTTTCCCATGCCTTCTCTCTTCCCCTTTCCATTCTTTTTTTTTTTCTATTTCCTTTTCTCATGCCCTTTTTCCACCTCTTAATTCCTAAATTTTTCCCTGCTTCATTTTCCTGATTTTTCCAACCCTTTCTCTTCCGGGTAATTTTCCATTCATTCAACCCTTCCTTTTTTTTTGATGTATTCCCTTTCTCATGTTTTTTTTCTTTCAATCTGAAACACCCTCCAGGGGCTCCCTGAAGAAACAAACCCTTTCCCTATTTTTCCAGAGGCATTTTCTTGATGGATTTTTTGGGCCTTCGCCATAGCCATGCTTATTGTTTAGGAAAAAAGGGTTGAATTGTGATCTTTTTTTCGGAAAATAATTTAGAATGTTTACTTTTGTCGGATATGCCAAATAAAGTTTTTTATGCTTCTAGAAACTTTGTTATACCCAAAATGCAAGGCATGGCGATTTCTTCCTTTTTACCAATTGTCTCTTTTAGCAATTTTGAGGACATCACTTTTATTAGTTTTATTAGTTGGATAGATAATCCCTTTATTTCTAAAATATTATAATTTTAGATTTAAGTTCCTTAAAACTTGTGAATATTGGGTTTTCATGTTTGACATACCTCATGCTCCCCTTAATTTTCCCCTCTCCCCATATTTCTCTTTGATCTTGTCCCTTTGTTTTTTTAATTTTTCCAACCTTTCACTCTTATATTTTCTTGATGTGTAATTTTTCCAAGGCCTTCCCTTCCTTTTTTTTTTCCATTCCCATGCCATTTGTCCCTAAACTATTTCCTCTTCCTCAACGAATTTTTCCCCTAAACCCATGCCCTTCCTTTTTCCCATGCTTTTTTTAGACCTCCTCCCAAAATTCCATGCTTTTTTTCCTTCATTTTCTTCTTTTTCAACCTTTCCTCTTCCCTTTTTTTTTTCATGCCTTTGCATCACGAAACATTTCCACTTTATTCTCTTCCTCCTGGAGGCCGGCGGTTCTTTCCTGTGTTCCATTTCCTTTTCGAATTTTTTCCATGCCTTTTCTCTTCGTTTATCCTCACCTAATGCAAATAACCCTTCCTTTAGCGAGGGGTTTCCCTTTTGAACCCCATGCCTTTGCCCTTCATTATTGGGAAAGTTTTCCTTCTTTTTTTGCCCTTTCATTTACTTTTTCCCTTAAGAGATTAGTCATGACCAATCACTAAGGTTTTTAAGTCGCAATAAGGTAATAAATCTAGGGATCTTGACTTATAGTGCATCCGTTTGATGATCTCGCCATTCAAACAACACATCTGTCCATGCACTACGCACTTCGGGTAAACATTATCTTTATATTATAAAATTATAGCGCCATGCCAATGTTCAAAAATGGAGCCCTTTAAATCGGACCACGAGGATTTGATTGACCAATGATGGAGATGATAATGTGGTACTTCAACTAAAATTTCATCTTGAAAATGGTTTCATTATAAAAGGGAAAAGGAAAAAGGAAAAGGAAAAGGGAAAAGGAAAAAGAAAAGTCCAAAAACTTATATGAAAAGGAAAAGGGGAAAAGGGAAAAGGAAAAGGGGGAAGGAAAAGGAAAAAGATGAAAGGGTCTTCAACTAAAAATCTTGAAAAGGGAAAAGAGAGAAGAAAAGGAAAAGGAAAAGGAAAAGGAAAATGGGAAAAGGAAAACGATGAAAGGGAAAAGGGAAAAGGAAAAGAAAAAGGGATGGGAAAAGGAAAAATTGATGAAAGGGAAAAGGGAAAAGGAAAAGGGGAAGGAAAAGGAAAAACGAAAAAAAGGAAAAGGGAAAAGGGAAAAGGGAAAAGGAAAAGGGGAAGGAAAAGGAAAACGATGAAAGGAAAAGGAAAAAAGGGAAAAGGAAAAGGGGAAGGAAAAGGAAAACGATGAAAGGAAAAAAAGGAAAAGGAAATGGGAAGGAAAAGGAAAAACCATGAAAGGGGAAAAAGGAAAAAGGAAAAGGAATAAAAGAAAGGTAAGAGGAAAAAAAGGAAAGAAAAAGGAGAAAAGGAAAAAGGGAAAGATAAAAGGAAATGGAAAAGGAAAATAGAATAGGGAGGGGAAAGGGAAAGGAAAAAGGGAAAGGAGAAGGGTAGATGGGAAAAGGAGAAAAGGAGAAAAGGTAAGGGAAAATAAGAAAAGGTTGCAAAGTCCATGGAAAAAAAAGAAAGTAAAAAGAAAAGAGAGGGGGAAAAGGGCAAAGAGAACTTGGGAAAAGAGAACTAGAAAAAAGAGAAAAAGGAAAGGGCGTGAAAAAAAAGAGAAGAGAGAAAGGGGTGAAGAAAAGAAAAAAGGAAGCAAAAGAGCATCGAGAAAAGGAAGAGGGAAAGGATGGAAAAAAGGAGGAAAAGGGTGGGGAAAGTAGAATAAGACAAAGGGTAGGGAGCAAGGAATAGGAAAAGAGGAAGGAGAAAAGGGCACGAGAAAAAAGGGAAGAGGGAAAGGGTGAGGAAATAAAAAAAAGAAAGGGAAAAAGAGTAAGGAAAGGGAAAAGAAAAAGAAACAAGAAAGGAGAAAGTGGAAAGGAAAAAGGGGAAGAGGATGGGAAAAAAGAAGGAAAAAGGTACATAAAAAAAGGTTGAGAAAAGGGAATGGAAAGAGGCATATGAAAAGGGAAAGGAAACGGAAAGGGAAAATGTAAAGGAAGGGAAAGAGAATGGAAAGGAAAAAGGGAACAACGCAAAGCAAAAGGGGGGGGAAAGTATGAAAAGGGAATACAAAGTTGAAAGGAAAAGGAAGTTTTTAAAAAGGAGAAGGTAAAGCAAAAAGAGCATGAGGAAAAGGGGAAAGAGAAATGGGAAAGAGATGGGAAAAAGGGCACGTGATCAAGAGGAAGAAGGTGGGGAAAGGAAGAAAAGGGCACATGAAAAGGTAAGCAAAAAAGAAACTAAAAAAAAATGCATGAGAAACGGGAAAGAGAAAAGAAAAGGAAAAGGAAGAGAAAGGAAAAAGGAAAGGGAAAAAGAGTGGAAAATGGGAAGAGCGGGAAACATAAAAGGAAGGGAAAAGTTGATAAGAAAAGAGAAAGAAAAAAAGGGAAGGGGAAAGGGAAGGCAAAAGGAGGGAGAAGGGGGTTAGGAAAAAAAAAAAAAAGGAGAATAAAAAAAAGAAAGAAATTAAAGGTTCCTGATTTATACTAGCAAGAATACTGGTACCATTACTAGTTAATATAAGATAATTGTGGCGCTTGAAGAGGGAATGCATATGGACATTGAAAGGGTCAGTGGGACCATCTGCTTAGGAAGAAAAAAAGCAAAGAAAGAAGTGAGAATGCATCCTTTAGGCCATGCGCAAATTTGCATTTTTCACGCTATAACATACAAGAATAATCTTAGGAAAAGGAAGGTTTTAGGATGCCATGATGATTGGCAAAAAGATAGAAGCACGGTTTTAAAGTTTATACCTTTCCACAACATACGACCTTTCCAAAGGTGCAAGCATTATTTTGCAGAGATAATGGATCTATAGTTCCTTTTTCTAATTCATTGTAAATGGCACCATTCGCAAGATCCTTAGAAAGTAGCTAAAAGCTAGAAGCTGGCCAGATACAAGGAACTCAATGCACTACTCTATTTTAGTTTGTTGTACAAGCTCATGTGATTTGCAACCTGTATTCTTGGTCTTTTAATTTTACTGCAAGCATCATGCCTTTTTTTGTCAGTCCAATGCATCTCTTTATCCGCTTGCTATATTGTTTGTATTCCAAGAAAATATTTAAGCATATGTTAAGTTTGAAGGCCATGAATAGGTCAAGACCATTACGTGTCAATGGCAAATGGCTAATGGTTGTGAGGTTGTGAGGTGAATGGCCAATGGCGAATGGCAAATGGTGATGGGCCTTGAACAAATCTTGGCAATGGCTAATGGCGATAATGATGAATAAAAACTTGGTAGAATCCCTTTAGGGTTATCCGATTTTCTTTTGTGATTAGATGTTGACCTCCGTGTTAGTATATTATGCACTCTTAGCTACATTTAGTGTAGGTTAGTATAGTATATGATCCTCGTCTTTTATGAGCAGTGAAACAATTTCAGTAGTAATGGGTAAATTTTTCATGGAGTATATAATCAACTCCGGCTCATGGAGATAGAACAACAGTAAAGATTCATAATTATTCTCTTCCAGCCTCCTTGAAAGCACTTGATGGGTTTGATATTATGATGAGGTGCCGAGGAGTTTTTGTGCTTCCTCCCAAGATTTGTAACGGCTTTTTTACGCTATGTTATGACTTTTGTTAGGCATATATAACACTAAATATTTATGTTTCAACTTCCCATTCGTGACATGAAAGATCACCGCCCAAATCAGCAGAAAGTTAGGGTCATTTTGTTAAATTTCTTCAAGTCCCTTGGAGATGGGAGATGAAGTATATGGGTTTAGATGCGGCTTAGAAAGTGATGTCTTGGGTTGTTTAAGAATAGATAATGTAACATCTAACAGAAGTTCATAGGAAGTTCATGAGCAAGTTCATGAATGTGAAGTTCATAGGGAATTGTTCAGGAACAATTGTAAACTAAAAATTGCAACATCTTTGAATTACTTTCTCGAAAAAGGCCATTAACAAGGTGACGGTGCAAACGCACTAATGGCCTGTGGTGCAATTGCGTGATTCCTTTTTTGAAAACACGTGAATTCGCCACTTTTACCTTTTGTTTTTAAAAACATGTGCACCAAAAAAAAAAAATGTCGCTCAAATGGACAATTTTTAAAGAGGAGGACATTTTTGGTTTTGTCAAACCGATAAGACTACTTTTGGAGCGCTAAAAATACAAAGAAAGGAAAATGTCTATGCGCCGCATAGACATCAAGAGGAATAGCTACGCGAAAAATGAACTCGACATTTGTGTTGCCCGCCAAAGGTGATTTTGCACCACCATTTGTTCCCTATAACACCAAGTTCCTTTGATGCACTTTGAAGAGAAACAATTGTAGACTTGTTGCAAGCTGTATACTTTAATGGTGTAATAACTTAAATTATATAGTGCCAAAACATTGCAAGCACTGGCTATAGAACATCTTAAACATGTAGTCGTAACATTACAAAACCCAATTGAATGATGCTTAATTAGTTGAACAATGGTCCCCGACGAATTATACATTATGAAATGTTTGTGGAATGTGTGAGCAAACAAGAAACAATGCCCACAAACATATTAGCCACAACACAACCAGAGACATGGGAAAAAAAGTTGCTAGCTATGGTTGAGAAGGAAATATTGGTGAGCTATGCACATAGAGCCAATTAGAAGAAAAAAATGTTGTCATGCTATTGCATATAATGACAAGAAAATTGCCAAGCTAAGCGTGCATAACCCACAAGTTAGAAAAAGAACATAGCAAGCTATGTGCTCATAACCAATATGATGTTTTCAAACCATAAATGCAAAAAATAGATAATTTAAATGTAATGCTTAAAAGCCCTAAAGCAAGTTGGGATCAAAATTAAAAAGGATATGGTATGCAATGACTAGGTTCAAAGTAAAATAACGTAGGTAGGAAAATATTGGGTAAGAGGTGGCCAAGACAAAATGAGTAGGTTTAAAAAAAAAAAGGGTAGGTAGAATTTTACCGGTAGGTAGTGTCCATGCGGCAGATAGGTAAAGTCGTTTGTTGCGCGCTGCATAGCAAAAAGACTTTTACTCCTCAGATTTTTCTTCTATCTTCAAGTTTAGCATCAATTTTTGGCGCCTTTCCGATTCTTGGCATGGATGTATCGGAAGCATGGGGCAAACTTTGTCGTCGCCATGCACGATAGGGAAGAAACATTTTTTTTTTTGTTTGTATTTTTCCCTTTGTTCTAGGGGTTTAATCACTGCGGTCACGCTTTCAATTTTTTTCCGGGTTCATGCTTTCACGCCAGACTGCCGGCCAGAATTTTCGCGCCTTGGATTGCAGCCAGACAGCTCGCCTCCACCAAACCCTACTTCAACAGTCGGCTCATCTCACTGTAAGTCGTCAGAACCTGAAGCCCAATTTTTTTTTTCATGCTTACTCTAGTTCGCCTTCTCTCGCTTTTCCGCTTTGATACAAGAAAATTTTAAGCAGTGTTAATGGTCAGTTAATATGGTAGAAGGCTCGCTTTTTGTTCCCCTAACCGCTTAAATATAGCAAACTTTCTTCAAGTCTTCAAATACCTTCACACGTGACGTTTTTGTATTCATTACGCTTTGTTTTCACTTGGCCAAAGAATAACTGGTTTTGTATCCAAGAATAACTTGGATCTAAGATCTTTGTATTCATGTCACATTCTTATCTAAGAACTAAGATCTTGAGTTATTTCTGAAAAAGGCCATTGTTTTTAACCTTTTCACTTATGACCTTTTTAGTCCTTTTACTTTCATCCCTATAGATACGGGCTTGAAGCCTTGCATTTGTAGAGTGCTTGGTGTATAGTAGACCAAAGATGGACGTTGGCATAATAATGAACATAACTTAGGTATCCAAGACGCTGGCATCATTTTATATTATAATGTTATAGCGTAAGTATTCGCGAATGAAACCCTAATTTGATGGTCGAGATCATCCGATTGCATTCTGAGGTCGAGATTTATCGCACGCTTCCTCCACCATGATTGGCCATGCTCTAATGTCTCAAGAGGAAAGGGAAAAGGAAAAGGGAGGAGAAATGGCAAAGTGAAAGGCAAAAAAAGGCACTGGTAAAAGGGAAAGAAAGAAAGGAAAAAAAAGGAAAGTTTAAAAAAGAGTAATTAAAAAAGGGAAAGGAAAATAAAGAAAAAAAGGACACTATGAAAAGGAGAAGATAGAAAGGATGAGGATAGGAGTAAAAGGGAAGTTGAAAAGGGGATGAGGAAAATGGTAGAGAAAAAGGAAGGGAAAAGGAAAAGGGAAAAGGAAAGAAAAGGGAAAGGGAAAGGAAAAGGTAAAAGAAAGGGGGAGGAGGAGGGAGTGAAAAGGAACACTGGGAAAGGGGAAGAGTAAAAAAGTGGGGAAAGGAGGAAAAGGGAGGAGATAAAGGCAAAGTGAAAGGCAAAAAAGGCACGGATAAAAGGGAAAAGGAAATAGAAAATAGCACAAAAAAGAGAAAGGAAAAGTAAGAGAGAAAATAAAGGAAAAAATAACACTATGAAAAGGAGAAGAGGGAAAGGGTGAGGACAGGAGTAAAAGGGAAGGGAAAAAGGGGATGAGGAAAAGGGTAGAGAGAAGGGAAGGGAAAAGGAAAAGGGAAAAGGAAAGGAAAATGGAAAGGGAAAAAGGGGAGAGGAGGAGGGAGCGAAAAGGGACAGTGGGAAAGGGGGAGAGAAAAAAGGTGGGGAAAGGAGAAAAAAGGAAGGGAAAAAGGACACGAAAAAAAAAGGAAAGAGAAAAAGGGAGGAGAGAAGGGATGGAAAGGGTAAAAGGAAAAAGCGAGGGGAGGGGCAAAACGGAAAAAGGGCATGGGGAAAAGAGGAAGAGAAAAGAAGGAGAGAAGCGGAAAAAAGGAAGAGAAAGGAGGGAGGAAAGAGGAAAGGGAAAAAGAAAAGAACAAATGAGGGAGGAAAGGGAAAGAAAAAGACTACGAGAAAAAGGGAAGGAATAAATGGCACTATAAAAAGGGGAAGAGAAATAAAGGGAAGGGAAAAAAAGACATGAGAAAAAGAAAGGGAAAAAAGAAATAAAAAGGAGGCGAAAGAGAGAAAAATGGAAGGGAAAAAAGGCACGAAAAAAAGCGGAATAGAGAAAGGGTCGGGAGAGGAGGAAAAGGGAAGGGAAAAAGGCCATTGGTAAAGGGGAAGGGGGAAAGGGAAGTGAAGGGGATGGAATGGGAGAGAAGGAAAATAAAATAAGGTAAAATGAAAAAGAGAATGTGAAAAGGGGAGGGGATAAAAAAAAGGAAAAGCAAGGAGGTTGAAAATGGAAAAGGCAATCACCCAAAGGCCGAGATGTATTGCACCTAACCACCATGATTGCACACTCACCCCGGTTTTTGGTCCACCGTTGAAAACATCAGTTTGGTAGGTCTACATGTCGCTTTTCAAAGAACTACATGTGGATTTGTGGAGGTATGGTTTTGTTCGATAATGGTTTTTTTTCGCTGGACTAAAAACATCCACCGTTGTTTTGTGGTTTCTTCTATTGTGACATGTCATTTTATAATACAATTGTGAGGGAAAGAATATTTGAATTTTACATGTCTAATCATTCTATTGTCACATGTCTTTATAGATGTAGGAAAGAATATTTGCTTTTCTACATGTCCTATACTTCCATTCACATGTCTTTATAGTAGTAGGACAGAGAGTACTTTTAAAGGCATTGTAGGAAAGAATACATGAATTATGACATGTGTAATAATTTATTGTCACATGTCTTTATAGAAGTAGGGAAAGAATACTTGATTCTCTACATGTCATATGCTTCCATGTCACATGTCTTTATAGTAGTAGGACGTAGTTTTTTATTTGCTAAGGCATTATGGGAAAGAATACATGAACCACTAATATATGTAATACTTATTGTCCTGAAAGAATACTTGATTCTCTGCTACGTCATATGCTTCCATGTCACATGTCTTTATAGTAGTAGGACAGAGTAATTTGATTTCATCCAATTGCATCACAATCACATGTCTTTATCACACGACTTCCCACCACCATGATTAGCCGTGCTCTAATGTCTGAAGAGGAAAGGGAAAAGGAAAAGGGAGGAGAAAAGGGCAAAGTGAAAGGAAAAGAGGCACGGGTAAAGGAAAGAAAGAAAGGGAAAAAAGAAAGCGAAAAGAGTACCTGAAAAGGGAAAAGGAAAATAAAGAAAAAAGGACACTAAAAAGGAGAAGATGGAAAAGAACGAGGATAGGAGTAAAAGGGAAGTTGAAAAGGGGATGAGGAAAATGGTAGAGAAAAAGGAAGGGAAAAGGAAAAAAGGAAAGAAAAGGGAAAGGGAAAGGTAAAAGAAAGGAGAAGGAGGAGGGAGGAAAAGGAACATTGGGAAAGGGAAGAGGAAAAATGGGGAAAGGAGGAAAAGGAGGAGAGAAGGGCAAAAGTGAAAGGCAAAAAAAAAGGCAATGTAAAAAGGGAAAAGGAAATGGAAAAGAGCACAAAAAGAGAAAGGAAAAAAGAAAGAGAGAAAATAAAGGAAAAAAAGACACTATGAAAAGGGAGAAGAGGGAAATGGTGAGGATGTGGAGTAAAAGGAAGGGAAAAAGGGGGATGAGGAAAAAGGGTAGAGAGAAGGAAAAAAGAGAAAAGGAAAAGGGAAAAGGAGGAGAAGTTTAAAAGGAAAGGGAAAAAGGGAGAGGAGGAGGGGGAGCAAAAGGGACAAAGTGGGAAAGGGAAAGAGAAAAAGGTGGGGGAAAGGAGAAAAAAAGAAGAGGGAAAATGACACGAAAAAAGGAAAGAGAAAAGGGGGGAGAAGGGATGGAAAGGGAAAAGGAAAAAGCGAGGAGTTGCAAAAAGGAAAAAGGGCATGGGGAAAAGAGGAAGAGAAAAGAAGGAGAGAAGAAAAAAAAGGAAAGAGAAAGGAGGGAGGAAAAGGGGAAAGGAAAAAGAAAAGAACAAAGGAGGGAGGAAAGGAAAAGAAAAGACACGAGAAAAGGGAAGAGGGAAAGGGTGGGCAAAGGGAAGGAAGAAATGGCAATTGTAAAAAGGGAAAAGAAATAAAAGGAAGGGAAAAAGACATGAGAAAAGAAAGGGAAAAAAGGAAATAAAAAGGAGGTGGAAGAGAGAAAATGAAGGAAAAGGGGCAAAAAAAAATGAAGAGAGAAAGGGTCGGAGAGGAGGAAAAAGGAACGGAAAAAGGCTATTGGTAAAGGGAAAGGGGAAAGGGAAGTTAAGGGGATGGAATGGGGAGAAAAGGAAAATAAAAATAAGGTAAAGGGAGAAAGGGAATGTGAAAAGGGAGGGAAAAGGAAAGGGGGAAAAAAGGGAAAAGCAAGGAGGGGAAAATGGAAAAGGCAAATGTGAAAAAGTGGAAGCAAATGGAAAAAGGCAAAAGGGAAAAACGGTAAAAATGGGAAAATAGAAAGGGGAGGTGAATAAAAACGAAGAGCAAAATAGAAAAAAAAAAGAAAAGGAAAAAAAGGGAAAAGGAGGGAGAGAAGGAAAAGGTGAAGAAAGGGGAAAAGAGGAGCTAAAAAGAGCACAAAAAATAGAAGAGAAAAGGACATGGCAAAAAAGAGAAGAGGGAAAGGATGAGGAAAGGAAAACCGAAGGAAAATGGACATGGAAAAAGGGAAAGGGAAAGAGGGAAAGAAAACTAAGGGGAAAAAGGAAGGAAAAGGGCACTAGAAAAAGGGAAGACTAAGGGGGCAAAAGAGGAAAAGGGAAGGGAAAAGGGGAAAAGAAAAGGTGGGGGAGAAGGAAAGGAAAAGGGAAAGGAAAGGGGGAAAGTGTAAAGAAAACTTAGAAAGAAGGGCACGAGGAAAAGAGGAAGAGGGAAAAGGGGAGAGGGAAAAGGGAAAAGGGAAAAGATTCCTTTTTTTGAGAAGGTTGAGATGTCGTAAAGGGGTTTTTTTTGGGCTTAGGGCGCATGCATTTGGCCGCCCAAACTCGTGGAGAAGTGTGCTCATACCTCTCAGATAGTGAAGAGTAGCCGCTGGCGAATCCCCTGCTATCGGGTTCTCGCCCTGAAAACCACTTTTGAGAAGGTGTCGATCCTTGAACGGTTGTCTTGTAGGAAAGGTTTTGGTGTTAGCAACCTGAGACATTTTTAGCACATGATATTTGAGGTAGAAAGACTTTGCCCTCCTCTTTTGCTATTCGCGATTAAATCAGCACTAGGTGAAGCCATTTTGCATCAATGAGGTTGTATTTTTGTTTTGTTTGCGCCGCTGAAGAATACACTTTTTTATGGCATGCCTCCTTTGTGGGTTACTTGACCAAGGTTATTTTGGCCGACGCACCGCAATTTTGGCTGATTGAACCGCCAGGGAATTTAATTTGTTTTTTATTTGGGGCCTGAGCAGGTTTGGTTTCGCATTGGGGATGGATTATGCCCATAATAACCGGGTTGAATCTTTCTTCAATTTTTGGCATGAAGAAGTATCCTTCCTCTAAGCTGATATTTATTTCATTTAAGATTAGTTGAGCAGTAATGAACTTGAACTCGCAGCCTCTATCGATTTTTTGCTTTGCACCCGGTGGCTATGGCTTGGGGTATGCCCAAATCTTATTAACAATGTATTGGTTATTGTAAGAAGAGTGTTCGAGATTTATTCGCGCCGGCATCTTTGGCACTACTTTTGCGGGTGATTTACCGGGTGTTGAGGCACCTTGGTTGTATTTAGCATCTTGATTCTTATGTTGTCCCATTGTATGAAATTTTAGGTGAATCTTCAAGGTGTACAATGATGACTCACAAGGAATGGATCGCTTTAGCTCGAAAGTGTTCTACTAATGGTTTGGTGGGCGTTTGGGGTGTGGATCGCACTATTTTTGATCGGTGTTTTTAACAGATTTTGTATGGTTAAGATGTTATCTTGGAAGGTGTTTTCGCTATTTTCCATGTTGGTCCTCTTCCATCCCAAATTTGGAAGAATGGTGTGTTTGTTAGGGATGATTGTGAAAGGAGGTCAGAATAAGGTAAAGATTCGGTGTGGCATTTGGATCGGGAGGACCAAGTCTCACCTAGTACAAATGATTATGAAGCCCAAGGCTGGTGACTAAAAGTAGACGAAGCTTTGGAGACCACCCTTTGGGAGGCCTCTAGAAGGCATTGGCATTTTGAGAAGATGGTGAGACAATTTGTCTCTTAGTATAGCTGGGAAACGAGCAAGTAGTCTCCTTGTAGTACCTTTTGCAGACAAAGCTTCTAGCCAAGCACGCGCTGGAAGACAGTTTGCTTCACTTCTACCTTGTCTACAATGATCTTCTTGGGAGGCATTTTAGGGGTGGCATCATCGTCCATGGGGGGATTTTTTCTTTTGATGATTTCCTCAAATGGTGTCTGTCTCACCTTCATACTTGGGGTTTGAGTACTTGTCGACATCCGGTTAGGCTATCCGGCTACTATGGAGCCATCAATAAATGTATTTATTACATATTATTAATAAAAAATAAAAATATCTTGCCCTCAAAAAAAAAAAAAAAAAAAAAAAAGGGAAAAGGAAAAGGTAAAGGGAAGTGCGAAATGTGGTCGAATGCTCTTGATTATCCAATTTTAAAAATATCATTAAATCCATTTAACAATTGCTCCATCTTAGGTATATCATTCTGCGGTGGATCCAAAAAAAAAAGTTCAAATTAATTAGCTATGCCAAAGACAGCGGCACCTTAACTAGTTGACAATAATGAACATAACTTAGGTATCCAAGACGTTGGCATCCTTATCAACCCTACGGTAAGACACGTTTTCTATTGCATCCAAAAAAAAAAAGTGTCAAATTAACATCATGCTTTTGTTTTATAGGCACCCATAGAAAATGATACAGATAATGTGCTCCAACACATTGCTCATTTGGAGCAATCAATCAATCATTTACATGGTTCAATGGCGACATTTGACGTGGAACTTGGATGAACGCCCAAACATCACGCCTTCCACAATTGAATGCACTTCAAGCTACACGCCGTCAACACCTAAACGATTTAATCAACAACATATTCTTGGCACCGGGATTTCATTTTATCCTTTGTACAAAAATTACTAAAAGAGAAAATCCAAGAAATACAACATGGCGACCTCCTTCCCTTCAAGCGAAGGCAGGTTCCCGTGTGACTTGCATTCTCGATGACCATAAACAAGTCGCTAAGGGATAGCCAATGACCTCCGTTATCTACCTACCAACTCCGATGATTCGCAACGGCCAGCTCTATGTCGCATTCTCAAGGTGCACTACACAAATGGTGTTAAGGTATACATTCAAGAAACCTCAAGACAAGGACCTTTGCTAAAAAACAAAAGGAGGTTCCTCAAATGTAGTCTAAAAAGAAATTTACGGGATGAAATAGCCCCTTAGTTTCTATAGATTTCTTACATTGTACTAATAACCAAATTCAGCAATTTGGGCACTATAACTATGTTTGAATATTTTTTTTTCCAATAATAAAAACTTATTCACATTTTCTTATTGCAATAAAAACATTTACAAACTTCCAACGAATGCTCACATGACGGGCACCATTACTAAGTTAATGGAAATAACTTTTTTGGCTCATAAAATGAGAAAATTTAGCCCATTTTGGGATAGAGGAGACAAGACCTTTTCAGCGGTAGATGGAGGTCATATCAAGCGAGTTTGGATCTTCGACTTATAGTGTCTTTTTTTATCGTGTGTTTCGTGGATAACAAAATTAAAACAACATATCTTTGTCCATTGCAACTCCTTGGTAGTTCTTGGTAGGGGCATTGTCTATGTCAAACAAAAGCGCCATGCCAATGTGCAAAAATAAGGACCCTCCTTTCGTTATCGCAAACAACGAGAACTTCAAGTGTCCTGGCGGGAACGTCTTAATGTGGTACATCAATGATGAAACATTCCTACTTGTATAAAATGCATGGTTCATTGTAAAAGCAAGATTTACGGATCCGCGAGTTTCATCAACTAGTAATGTTAGATCCGGAGGCGACTTTGAGACCAAATTACTAGTCCATAATTCAATAGAACTTGTCCATGTCTTCCTTTTTTAATGTGGTGGTAAAATTGGGTTTTAAATCCAAATAGCGTCAAAATTACCATGGAACGATTGTGCAAGAAGCTACTAAACAAAGGCCAAATGCTAACCTTTGCATGAGAAAATAAAAAAGTCGTTTTATGTGATTATGATCCGTTGTTCTATTACATTTGGCTCTATGCCATGGAACAATGCAATTTGTATGCTACTAGAAAAGGGCGGTTTCTTCTTGCCCTCCTCTCCTCGCGTTAAGTATTAAGCTCTCCTTCTCTCGTTGGCTTCCCGTCCCATCCTCCTCTCGGATCTTGGCGTCCACCTCTTCTAGTGTCCCACTTCTCGACTTTCAAAATGTTGCCCTTGGTCCCTAGTCTTTGGCTCCTCTCCATTCCCTCCGCCATCTCTCTCTCCTAGTGCTAGCTCCTCTCCATCCTCTCTGGTCATTTTCTCTCTGCGCCCTAGTGTCCACAATCATGTCATAACCCAAATGCTCCCCCCGTTCCCTATCTTCCCTTCTTGGGAGCTGATCAATCTCATAATGCTCCTCATTTCTTTCATTTGACTCTATCTTCTTTTAGGTGGCAAAACATCAAGATTGTCTTCTTGCCTCCCATGTTCATATCTTCTCCTCGTCTCCATTGCATCTCCAAAATGTCTCTCGCCTCGTTGGCTCTCCACGGATGCGATTGAACCAAACTCTCGAGATCGAGCACCCTCCCTCGGTTGTTCCGTCTGCGGGATTCCCTCGACGAGGGGCCAGAGACCTTTCGGACACACCAGCAGCGAGTTGATTCTAATGCCTCGCGACCTCTCAATACCAACACATCGAAGAAAGCTGGAACCAAGAGGGTGGCGAACATGGCTGCAAGCAATCACAGAAACAATGCCATCGGCTCATCTTGTCGCTACCAAGCACATCGCGGCAATAGGCCATTATATGGACACCACTTGCGGTTCAGATTAGCATGCAAATGATGATGCTCACATAATTATACCATGCAAGTGTGCATCATGCATTCAAGCATCCCGCATGCATGCATTCACTTGCATGGCGTCCGGAATGGGGCCGGGCGACTTGTCTTTGTGTGTTATGCATGTGGAATTGTCGAATAGAGAGGATGAACCGTAAGAGATCATTAAGAGCAAGCCGACCCTAATGCAAGCCAACCCTTCCTCGGCGTAGCCGGGGTTTAGAAACACGGTGATCTTGAACCACATGAGCTAACTCCCAAGGAAATTCACCCAAGTGCCGTTCCGTATTGGGAAAAGTGCATTAGGTATTGGGAATGCATCCGGCGAGGTGTTTTGCCATAATGGAAATAACTTTTACGGCTCATAAAATGAGAAAATTCCGTTGTTTTGCAGATAGAGGAGACAAAGACCTTTTCAGCGGCAGTAAGGTCATATCAAAGCGGAGTTGGATCTTGACTTATAGTGTTTTTTTATCGTGTGTTTAAGTGGATAACAAAATTAAAACAACACATCTTTGTCCATTGCAACTCCTTGGTAGTTCTAGCAAAAGTAGGGGGCATTGTCTCACGTCAAACAAAAGCGCCATGCCAATGTACAAAAATAAGGACCCTCCTTTCGTTATCGAACAATGAGAGCTTCAAGTGTCCCAAGCGCCCGGGCGTCTTAATGTGGTACATCAATGATGAAACATTCCTACTTGTATAAAATGCATGGTTCATTGTAAAAGCAAGATTTACGGATCCGAGTTTCATCAACTAGTAATGTTAGATCGAGAGGCGACTTTGAGACCAAATTACTAGTCCATAATTCAATAGAACTTGTCCATGTCTACCTTTTGCGGTCGTGGTAAAATTGGGTTTAAATCCAAATAACGTCAAAATTACCATGGAACCGGTGTGCAAGAAGCTACTAAACAAAGGCCAAATGCTAACCACTGCATGAGAAAATAAAAAAGTCGTTTTATGTGATTACTAGAAAAAGTGCCCAGCGTTGCTGGGCTTTTTGTCGGGCATAAAAATATTGAATTTGTATTAAAAGTGGCTTCAGGTTGATTATATGAGGGCAATCATTATCTTCTTGAATTATTTTGAGTTGCACATAATGACAGAGACCGGCGATATCGGTCTTTAGTAATTTTTTGTTAGGAAATGGGAAAATAAATTTTGTCTATGTCTTTTTGTGAAAGTGTCATGTAAGTAGAGAAATACGACGATAGTCTGTGCACATTTGGACCGTTTATTCCATTTTGTGTTAAAACTTTCATTTGGACCGTTTATTTCATTTTGTGTTAAAACTTTCATTTGTAGCTTGTTAGATCATGAGTGATGTCTTATAACCGTATACTTGATTTAACCCTATATGGTGCACTTTGCAGTATTGGGGATGGCACCTCAAACTTTGAACTTAATTCTACATCATTTACTATATAGATTTGACACAGAGAGCACATCATTTGGGGATAGGTTCACTACCTTCTAACCAAGTAGCCATTGAAGAATCATGCGTCACCTTTGGAAATGCGATCTGTCGATTGCAAAGACAATACAATGCCCCAAGTTATAAATTAAAAGATAAATGGAGACAGGATCAAAATGTGCAAGAATTTGGATGGTGACAAGAAATGGATATGTCAAGCTCAAGTGTATGAATCTACTTGCCGAGAGCGAACATAGATGGATTCTTTTATTGCTTTAAAGGTTAAGGCACAAGGTCGAGTCATTATCACAACACAAAAGTGGCAAGCAAATATATATATGGCCTCTAACAAAAGGGCAAGTGTAAATAAACTAATTCTTCTTTCCATACACCAAAAGGGACAAAACAATAAACAATATAGAAATGTTGAACTATCCTTATTGAAAAGACAATAATAGTCATCAATAACAGAGCTTCAACTTTGTCCAAAACCAAACAACAAAAAACCAAAAAGCCCAAAGCGTTGAAAGCTTCGAATTTTTGAGTTCCTTTAAGTCTTTCTCCATTCTTGGAATAGGCCATACACGAAAATTTAAGATACACAAGCAGATCTGTAAATGCAAAATGTAGTTCATACCCTTTTTTTTTCTTATGTGCTAGATCTAAAACACGCAAAAGCAATGCTACATAAATTTACCCTCCATTGCAATGCTACATGGATTGAAATATCTTTGGTATCAAGGATATGCACATATGAATTTGGGAAATGCCTTTTTCTCTTCAATCCAAAAGCACCCACATGGCACAATGAAATCAAAACACCGGGGAGGGCGAGCAACATAGCTTGCATTCCAAATGCCCTGAGTTGAAAGGTTTAGGAGAATTGAATGACAATACAAGAAATATCATCCATGCTTTTCCATGTAAGGGCCAACATGGGTCAAGCTTGGCTGCAGCCATGGGGTCCTGAATCTTCTTCACGGATCCACAACTTCTTTGTTATTCATCACTTTGAAACAACAAACACAAGATTATTTCTAACTTCATTTCAAACTCGGTTGTTTTTTCTTTGGGCACAATGTCTTTGTGGAAAGCGATTTTCTGCCATGCACATACGGATAAAATCAATTATAAAAGCTTTATTTTACGTTGTCATTATGCGGTCCCAAACAAACTATAGCGTATATAGTGATCCATCTCATACCACTTTTGCACGATATGCTCTAGAGCACTTATATTTTTCAAATCTAGATCGAGAAACTGGCGGACTCATACGGTTAGAAGACAAGCAATGTCCACCCTCAAATGCATGCAAGCCCTAGTTAGAGTTCAAGCTCGGGTTGGGTTGAGAATGTCGGGAGGAAGGCCAAGCAGTCAATGCCAACCTGCTTTCAGCTGAAGCGGCGAGCTTCGGAAAAAAGCTATGGTAAGACTATTTTCCAAGGTCCTCTTTCCTAGTTTCGGAACATATGTGAATAAAATTATGTTTATCTTGCGGTCGAATGCAATTCCGGGATGCTAAGAGTGAGAGTGTTATAAATGGCGAAATTCCAACAAGTATTGGAGCGATAGCAATTTATCAGTGAAGAGATGCAAGCAAGAATGCGAGAAAAAACAAGAAGCGACACTTAGCCGAGCGAGCATTGGCATATGCATTTTTCTCACGGGTTTCCAACACCTTTCATTTCAATTCTTGTAACTTGTGATTTATTTGTCTTGGAATCCGAAGCTTGATTATGATCTTTGAATATACATAAGCTATATGTGATCGAAGAGAGAAATTTTGCCGATGCGTTTATAGATTGTGATCAGAAAGCACCTTGGGGATGGGCTGGCTAGAGAGGTGGATGGCTGCAAGGCCTTGGGGAAAACAGGTTAGACAGTAGTACCAATGAAGTCAAAACTCCGGTTAAAAAGAAAGAGGATGCAGCTAAGAGCGTCCGAAACCATTTTGGCGGATGCGCACAAGCGGCAAAAGAGCTTAGCAGCAAAATTCTTTGCAGACCATAGCGGCACTCCAGGTTCAGCACAGATAACAAGCCAATCACCCAAAACTCCTGGAAAGCCAACACATGTTCTTGTCAAGTCTGCAAGTCCTCGTGCTATTAGCAGGCCCATAGATGGCCAAATGAGTGTGGCATCAAGTGCTCTGAGTACTCCTAGCATGCCCTTGGCTGCCTTACGTTATGGAAATCTGTCTAATGTAAGCTCTTTCAGAGATGATGAAAGCTCTGCCAGTGCCCACATATTGCCTAGCTACATGGCACCAACCCAATCTGCAAAAGCTAAAGATGCGGCTCCCATAGCACTCCTAGGCGGAGGCACGGTACTCGGATAAAGGTGCATTATCATCAACAAAGAAAAGACTATCTTATCCTATCTATGAAGGCTCTGTTAGCAGTTTTGGAGCAAATATACATGTCATATTGTGCTGTAACCTAGCTATTTGAGCACATAAATACTGATCCAAACAAATGCAATAAATTTTGGATGAAAATATCACCTGCCATCATCGGATAATACAAGGCAACGTTGCTGAAAAATGTTCAAGATCTTGTCTCCAGTATGACGTTCTTTAAAGACTATAAGAGCTTGGCCTGAGTAAGGCAATACATTTTACTCAGTGATGAAATACATCTTGAATCCCATAGTGTCAAAGTATATAATAACCTAGAGCAAGAATTGAATCTCCATTTTGTTCTTTGAGAACAATGCAATGGTTTCTTGTGCCACCGATGATACCACGACATACAACTTTTGGAAAGAGCTGGAAATGCTGGGAACCACGATCAACGTAAAGCTTGCAAATGTGTTCGATTTCAAAAATGTGTTTTTCATGCAATATACTGCTGAATTGAATTCTATGCGCTTTTACCCCTGCATTTTTGAAAAGGGTTTTGTTTATAGACTTACTTTTGAGTAATATTCTTCGATTCAAGCCCCTTTTCCTTGCCGGTTCGCCATTACTTCGACACGGGTTTTTATCGTCTCCATTTACGTTGCCTTGTTACGTTCTGCAGCCACAAAATAAAAAGCCTAAAAATCAGCCCAAATCCCTGCTCAATCTGGAAAAAAATAGTGCGTAATGGTAAAAAGCGGAAGAAATATAGATATCATAAACTCCTTCGTTCATACTAAGCCCACTGCGGAGCTCTCACGACCAGGAAAAAAAGCTCTGCATGCAATCTTGAGATTCCAAGCCTCTTTCTTATTCAAAACCTCCCCATCATCGTTGCCCGAGGAGACATCGTTATCAGCTTCGCACCGTTTGATGGAAAAAAAAAACGGTTTCTCTAACGTGGAGATAATCAATGATTCAGAATAACCTAACAAAATTAAGCGTATGATTGCGCTTTTGTGGACTAAGTTAGCGCTTTATTACTATATAATAGATATTTATTATTATATATAGATATAGATGATCCGTTGTTCTATTACATTTGGCTCTATGCCATGGAACAATGCAATTTGTATGCTACTAGAAAGGGCCGGTTTCTTCTTGCCCTCCTCTCCTCGCGTTCGTATTCGCTCTCCTTCTCTCGTTGGCTTCACGTCCCATCCTCCTCTCTGGATCTTGGCGTCCACCTCTTCTAGTGTCCCTTTCCACTTCTCGACTTTCAAAATGTTGCCCCTGGTCCCTAGTCTTTGGCTCCTCTCCATTCCCCCGCCATCTCTCTCCCTAGTGCTAGCTCCTCTCCATCCTCTCTGGTCATTTCTCTCTCTGCGCCTAGTGTCCACAATCATGTCATAACCCAAATGCTCCCCACGTTCCCTATCTTCCCTTCTTGGGAGCTGATCAATCTCATAATGCTCCTCATTTCTTTGCCTGACTCTATCTTCTTTTCGTGGCAAAACATCAAGATTGTCTTCTTGCCTCCCATGTTCATATCTTCTCCTCGTCTCCATTGCATCTCCAAAATGTCTCTCGCCTCGTTGGCTCTCCCTGGATGCGATTGAACCAAACTCTCGAGATCGAGCACCCTCCTCAGTTTGTTCACGTCTGCGGGATTCCCTCGACAGGGGACGAGACCTTTCCAGACACACCAACAACGAGTCAGATTCTAATGCCTCGGGACCTCTCAATACCAACACATCGGAAGAAGAAACTGGAACCAAGAGGGTGGCGAACATGACTGCAAGCAATGCGAGAAACAATGCCATCTGGCTCATCTTGTCGCTATCAAGCACATCACGGCAATAGGCCATTATATGGACACCACTTGCGGTTCAGATTAGCATGCAAATGATGATGCTCACATAATTATACCATGCAAGTGTGCATCATGCATTCGAGCATCCACGCATGCATGCATTCACTTGCATGACGCCGGAATGGAGCGGGGGGGCGACTTGTCTTTGTGTGTTATGCATGTGGAATTGTCGAATAGAGAGAGGACGAACCGTAAGAGATCATTAAGAGCTAGCCGACCTAATGCAAGCCAACCCTTCCTCGCGTAGCCAGGGTTTAGAAACACAGTGATCTTGAACCACACGAGCTAACTCCCAAGGAAATTCACCCAAGTGCCGTTCCGTATTGGGAAAATTACGCGAATGCATCCGAGGCGAGGTGTTTTGCCATAATGGAAATAACTTTTTTCTGGCTCATAAAATGAGAAAATTCCGTTCGTTTTGCAGATAGAGGAGACAAAGACCTTTTCAACGGTAGTAAGGTCATATCAAACGTAGTTCGGATCTTCGACTTATAGTGTTTTTATCGTGTGTTTCGTGGATAACAAAATTAAAACAACACATCTTTGTCCATTGCAACTCCTTGGTAGTTCTAGCAAAAAGTAGGGGCATTGTCTACGTCAAACAAAACGCCATGCCAATGTACAAAAATAAGGACCCTTCTTTACGTTATCGGACAACGAGAGCTTCAAGTGTCCACAAGCGCCAGACGTCTTAATGTGATACATCCAATGATGAAACATTCCTACTTGTATAAAATGCATGGTTCATTGTAAAAGCAAGATTTCTGGATCACGAGTTTCATCAACTAGTAATGTTCGTCCAGAGACGACTTTGAGACCAAATTACTAGTACATAATTCAATAGAACTTGTCCATGTCTACCTTTTGCGGTCGTGGTAAAATTGGGTTTAAATCCAAATAACGTCAAAATTACCATGGAACCGGTGTGCAAGAAGCTACTAAACAAAGGCCAAATGCTAACCACTGCATGAGAAAATAAAAAAGTCGTTTTATGTGATTATGATCCGTTGTTCTATTACATTTGGCTCTATGCCATGGAACAATGCAATTTGTATGCTACTAGAAAGGGCCGGTTTCTTCTTGCCCTCCTCTCCTCGCGTTCGTATTCGCTCTCCTTCTCTCGTTGGCTTCACGTCCCATCCTCCTCTCTGGATCTTGGCGTCCACCTCTTCTAGTGTCCCTTTCCACTTCTCGACTTTCAAAATGTTGCCCCTGGTCCCTAGTGCTGGCTCCTCTCCATTCCCTCCTGCCATCTCTCTCCCTAGTGCTAGCTCCTCTCCATCCTCTCTGGTCATTTCTCTCTCTGCGCCTAGTGTCCACAATCATGTCATAACCCAAATGCTCCCCACGTTCCCTATCTTCCCTTCTTGGGAGCTGATCAATCTCATAATGCTCCTCATTTCTTTGCCTGACTCTATCTTCTTTTCGTGGCAAAACATCAAGATTGTCTTCTTGCCTCCCATGTTCATATCTTCTCCTCGTCTCCATTGCATCTCCAAAATGTCTCTCGCCTCGTTGGCTCTCCCTGGATGCGATTGAACCAAACTCTCGAGATCGAGCACCCTCCTCAGTTTGTTCACGTCTGCGGGATTCCCTCGACAGGGGACGAGACCTTTCCAGACACACCAACGACGAGTCAGATTCTAATGCCTCGCGACCTCTCAATACCAACACATCGGAAGAAGAAACTGGAACCAAGAGGGTGGCGAACATGACTGCAAGCAATGCGAGAAACAATGCCATCTGGCTCATCTTGTCGCTACCAAGCACATCACGGCAATAGGCCATTATATGGACACCACTTGCGGTTCAGATTAGCATGCAAATGATGATGCTCACATAATTATACCATGCAAGTGTGCATCATGCATTCGAGCATCCACGCATGCATGCATTCACTTGCATGACGCCGGAATGGAGCGGGGGGGCGACTTGTCTTTGTGTGTTATGCATGTGGAATTGTCGAATAGAGAGAGGACGAACCGTAAGAGATCATTAAGAGCTAGCCGACCTAATGCAAGCCAACCCTTCCTCGCGTAGCCAGGGTTTAGAAACACAGTGATCTTGAACCACACGAGCTAACTCCCAAGGAAATTCACCCAAGTGCCGTTCCGTATTGGGAAAATTACGCGAATGCATCCGAGGTGAGGTGTTTTGCCATAATGGAAATAACTTTTTTCTGGCTCATAAAATGAGAAAATTCCGTCCGTTTTGCAGATAGAGGAGACAAAGACCTTTTCAACGGTAGTAAGGTCATATCAAACGTAGTTCGGATCTTCGACTTATAGTGTTTTTATCGTGTGTTTCGTGGATAACAAAATTAAAACAACACATCTTTGTCCATTGCAACTCCTTGGTAGTTCTAGCAAAAAGTAGGGGCATTGTCTACGTCAAACAAAACGCCATGCCAATGTACAAAAATAAGGACCCTTCTTTACGTTATCGGACAATGAGAGCTTCAAGTGTCCACAAGCGCCAGACGTCTTAATGTGATACATCCAATGATGAAACATTCCTACTTGTATAAAATGCATGGTTCATTGTAAAAGCAAGATTTCTGGATCACGAGTTTCATCAACTAGTAATGTTCGTCCAGAGACGACTTTGAGACCAAATTACTAGTACATAATTCAATAGAACTTGTCCATGTCTACCTTTTTGCGGTCGTGGTAAAATTGGGTTTAAATCAAATAACGTCAAAATTACCATGGAACCGGTGTGCAGAAGCTACTAAACAAAGGCCAAATGCTAAACTTTGCATGAGAAAATATAAAAGTGGTTTTATGTGATTATGATCCGTTGTTCTATTACATTTGGCTCTATGCCATGGAACAATGCAATTTGTATGCTACTAGAAAGGGCGGTTTCTTCTTGCCCTCCTCTCCTCGCGTTAAGTATTAAGCTCTCCTTCTCTCGTTGGCTTCCGTCCCATCCTCCTCTACGGATCTTGGCGTCCACCTCTTCTAGTGTCCCTTTCCACTTCTCGACTTTCAAAATGTTGCCCCCTGGTCCCTAGTCTTTGGCTCCTCTCCATTCCCTCTGCCATCTCTCTCCCTAGTGCTAGCA
>JAJEKV010000760.1:0-94563 GCA_021234155.1 Isoetes taiwanensis
ACCTCATGATACTTCCAATGTGAAAATTCCTGACCATCACTCCAATAACTCTAAACCTAAATGGCCATAATAGGCCCTAGGACCGCCCATGGCCAGTTCCCGGCCATTGAAATCTAGTGGTATGATCTTCACATGACTTAGGAAATGCATTTGAATTGTGGCATGTCTTCATGGGTCCATTTTATCATGTATAATACATAGATAGTTATTAGGTTCCATTGGGTGTATAAGGTCCTCCACATCCAATAAGTTGATCTACATGATAGTTGATCTCGGCCATATGGTCCCCTAGCTTCCCCTTATCTCTTTGCCCCTTAGGACTTGGCTGCAATGCCTTATCTAGTGTCTCCTTCACTAGCACATAAATTGCACTTCTCAAAGTATTTAAAGTTGCTATGGTCACATGCTTGAAATGCTTATTCATAGCCTAGTAAACTGGATCGGGATATAGAGGCCAATCTAAATTCCTTGGCAATGCATTTATTTCTTTCTAATATGTTTCTCTGGGTACAATGGGATGGCAACTTCTTTCAACAATAACTCTACCCCTGCTCATCCTTCTACTCTTATGTGGCATGTTTCTGCATTGAAATCCATATCTTTTCTAACATTTTGCAAAATGAGAAGTTCTGAGCTTTATCTTTACTGTGCCAAGACCCCATGCAATGCAATTCTACTTATTTTCATGTCTTCTTTTACAAGCAGTTAAGAAGAGGTTGGAATTCCATGTATAGCCATCCATGCTTTTGAACATATCCACTTTCATTCAATGGGAATCTTTTCTTTCTTTGATCTTTCATCCCAATTGCATAGCCAATCATGGTGTACATGTGAAATTCCTCCTCGCTATCACACTTATGTTCCCTTCGATATGTAGCTCTTGCTAACACCATCTCCTCTATTGTGAACATTCTCCTAATACTGTGAGGCTCCAACAACATTCACTTCTAACCTTCATCAATGTGAGAACAATCATAACTGACTCAGATCTTTGGTGGGATAATGTTTGAAAGTTGAAGTGGCTCCTTGCTACACCGTAGGAACATTATTGACAATGGTTCTACATCTATAGGAAACATGTAGTTCCTCCGCCCACATCATTCCTAGGCAACACAGTTGAACCTCTAGTTGCTTCACACAAAGTATCTTGTTTGTTCAACCTCTTTTCCTCTTCCACTGAGCCAGAGTACTTTGAGATTGCTTACACCCTAACCCGTCTTCCCCACCTTTCATCATTCACTGCATTGATAGATTCAAGTAGAACAATAATCCCTCTCCTATCAGCTTCTCTCATAGTATTTACGTGTGGATCTTGACCTTTTTGTTTTTCCTTAATCACCCGGTATAGCCACCTCTTTCCTTACATTATCCTTTTCATTTGAGGTCTTTTTTTCCCTTTCCTTTGCCATCATCAACATTTGAGTCTTTTCCTTTCCTTTGCATATCATCAACATCATTTGAGGTATTTTCCTTTCCCTTACTAATGTATGTTCACATATATTAGATTTTCCTTGCCCTTTGTTCAGCATCATTAGGCTTTTTTTAGCATTTTGCATACATTGGACCCAGAAATGCATAAAACATATAGTAAGTTAGCATATCCAAATAACCTCTCAATAACATGTTCATAAATGAAATTCTATATGTCTTATTCTATTTGATCATCTTCATTTATATAATGGACTCAGTTATTTTCCCCAACATTATATATAACAAAACCCCTACTCTATTAAACCTCTAAATTTGTATCCTATAATAAATCCTTGTAATAAATTTTTAACCTTGTAATTATAAGGGATAACCCTTATATATAACCTTAAAGGGTTAATTTAACCCTTAAGCATAACCTGGTATCCCACAACCCTTATAATAAATTTAACCTTGTTATTACAAGGGATAACTTTGGTATCCTATAATAACCTTTATAATAAATTCTAACATTGTTATTATTAAAGGGATAAACCCAAGGTCCTTAAAACAACTAACCTTGTAATTATGCATTGAGGCGAAGATCACTTTAGCAAGTGATTTGTTAGATGAGCTTTCGAACTTTCTCTCTACTTTCGAACTTTCACCTTAGCGCTTCCGCTTTCCACTCCAGCATTCCAGGCGCGCTTAATTTCGACTTTTCTGCCTAATTTCGGCTTTCTCATTTATCCGGTTTTAATCTGTTTCTCGCTTTATTATTCGGTTTTAATCTCTGCTTTCGACCATGAACTCACATTATCTCGGCGGACTGCGCGATTCCGCTTTTTCGGCTTCATAATCTTCATGGTTTTCTACCAGCACTTTTCCTTTGCTGTTATTTCCCTACAGCATCTCAGGTTTGTTTTCTCCTGGTTTTTACTGCCTCTACAACTTCCTCGCTTGAATACCAAAGTCTTCCGGTTTTGGTTTTAGGTTAAAGCTTCTGGGCTTCTTGGCTTTCACTGATTTCCAAATTAGCCGTTATTGTTTCTCTGGGCTTTACAATTCAAATCATCTGCTGTCTTAAGGTTGCATTTCCGCTCTCTTACTTCTTAAAGTAGTATAATGAAGCTCGGTTAATCAAGGGAGTGCTTTCTGCTTAGACTTTTACATGCATCGGCCCTATAATCGCTCTAGTTAACTGATATAGATCTATTGCTTATAAACATGTTTCTATTGTTTATATGGATCTGTTTCATGATCTTGCTTTATATGATTTTGTCAGATTCCGCTTCTTATTTTATTTCACTAGCTCTTCCTTATCTCGCCGCAATTAATGAACTAAAAACTGAACTAAATGAACCAAATAATCGCATTATTATTATATATCCGCTTCTATCCGCCTATTATATCCTATTTAAATAATGAACCAAAACACAAATAAAAATTAATGAACTATGTTCTTGCTCTATGATCTTGCTCTATCTCATTTAAATAATGAACCAAAACAAATGAACTAAATAATGAACTAAACAAGGAGTATTACTATTTTTATTCTCAAGGCCATCCGCTTGATCTATCCGCTTCATCCGCTTCTATGAGTTCTTATATTCCTCGCCTTATCCGCTTCCTAGATTTGTTTCCATCTATTCCCCCTCGGCTTTCAGATTCTATTTTTCTCTGCATTTTTTTCTATAGAATGATATAGTTAGAATGGCTTAAATCGCCCATGATTTCTAGTTTGTTTTGATTAACCTAGTTTCTCACTAGGGTTAATTCAATCAAAGGCCAAAACGATTCCTAGTTTGCCTTTCTATTTCATACCTATCAGATACAAATCGTACAAAGGTGATCTGAAAACTATATAGCAATGCGCCTCGGGCGCTGCTTTTACTGAATATTTAGAATCGCTTTCTGGGAGAGGAATATCATTTGCTAATTAGTTAATTTCTCACGTTAGTGCATTACACATGGTCGCTTTCTAGCTTAAATGTAATTTCCCTCGGACGCACTATCAACGCAGACCCTGGATACTACTTAATTGTCTTCATTTCAAAACATTTACCTGAGTTGGACAAACCGGGTTAGCCGGTCAATCAGACAGCCATGGGAATGCTATCATCGCATCAATCGACATATCCCATTCTCATGTTTTAGTAAGGCCTTATGCCCACAAATAAATAATATCTAGGATTTGATTAGGAGTATCAAGGATCGCATACAACGCTCGATTTGGAGACTCCTCACATTCAAGTAGGAAGAAGAGGATGATGTCACATCACGTTGGTCCAGGTGGCACTTTACTCGTATTAAATGATGAAGTGGGCCTATGTTTACATTTTGTAGAGATATGTAGAGCAAGCTATGTTAGTTCAGAAGAACTCACAAAGTCATGATTTTAACAAAAAGGAAAAAAATGTACAAATATTTTTGAATATAATACATTCTCGCGGCCTTCATTAATTTGCAATTTTTAAACTTTTATCACGCTTAGTTTTTATTATGTTTTATATAAATGTCTAAAATTATTGAATTTTATACCCTCCAAATGAGGACTAACCCCAAGAAACTACACATTTTCATTAACTGTAGTTTCATGGGGTTGATAAGACCGGCTAAAGAGCATCAAAGAATATAAAAATTCACAACATCATGCATGTTATGATATATTCATTTTTTTACTATCCCTCATCATACATACCTTTGATAATTTAAGATCTATAAAATTATATTTCTTTGTATCAAGGTCTGCATATTCTTTCGACGCTCTTTTTCGCCATGCCACTCATAAGGTTACTGACGTGCCAAAACCAGACGGTTTAGTAATGCTTTTATATTTTTGAGGTTTTAAAAAATTTAAAACCTTAAAAACGCTTATTTATAAAAACGTTAAAAATCACCGAAAATCTTTAAAAATCTTTAAAAATTTAAAATCTTTAAAATCTTTAAAAATCCGGGTGGAATTTTCATAACAAATATAGGAATTTCTAGAGTTCTATTCGTTATTTAACTTTTTGTAAAATTGGCTTCCAAAAATACTCCCTGAAAGCATGTAAAAACAGCTAATCTTTATACTTTTTAATTAATAATAGTCCCAAAAAGAGTATGTTCGCATCACTTCAACTTATTATAATAATGTCAAGTTGTATCCATAATAGTAGAAAGTTTGTCTTACATCAATGTAAAACTGCTAATTTTTCTTATGGTAGCAATTCAGGGTAAATTCCACCCAACCCAATGCATTAAATACCCAATGTAATTAAATAAATTAAGTAAAGAAGTTGAAAAGAAAATAACTAGATTTATTCATCTTCCTCATCAAGACCTCATGGTAACCAGCATCATAGTTATCCACATCGTGATCCCAGGAGTCGCCATTAAAGAGCTCCATAATCAAATTCTTTCTTCCTCAGAATTGCTTTTCACCAACCATCATTTTCTTCAACTTCTTCAAATAATGCCCACAAGAAGAGACCAGAAGTTGTTATAGTCCCTCCTTATTGCATTTTGTTCCCCACCGCTGCCCGTCTCCTTCGGCTTCGCCTCCCTCTACACCTACTTCCACTTTGCACTAGCTACTTAGCACCGCCTCGATCTACTCTTTGTGATCCTACCAATATTCATGGTCAGCCTCTTCAAAAATATGTTTTGGGCCAATTAAGGACAACATCAAGCAAAGGTATAGGTAATCTGGAGTTTTCAATGTCTATCTCTATCGATTAACCTTAAACAAAAGTAGCAAATAAATGGGCTAATCTACAAAATAAAGAATGAAATGCTTAGAATAGCAAAGAACATAAATCACATGGGAGACTATGGCGAAGTTTCAAAGCTATGACAAGCCTTAAATTTGCAAAAATTCATTTCTGACATATCCAGCTTCATCTTGCGCCTTTTCACACCCTCTACGTAATAAACACTTTGAATATAATGACAACCATCCATAACAACTCTTGGCTCATCATTGTTGTTTGATCTGCTATTTCCAAAGAGGATGCAAAATGTGGGCTAATTATGAATAGTTTCTGAACCAAGTCCAACGCCTCATCAAAACATTCTAGAACTTCTTTGTATCTACATAAAAATAACTTGGAAATAACTTGCGCTACAAAGGTAGAATAACTTGAGTTACAGAAATAACTTGGAGTTACAGTAAAATAACTATTATAGCGTAAATAACTTGGAAATAACTGGAGTTACGTTGTAAAATAACTGGAGTTACAAAGAGAAATAACTTGGAGTTACGTAAAATAACTATTATAGCGTAAATAACTTTGAAAATAACTTGGAGTTATAAAGAGAAATAACTTTGAGTTACATAACACTTAAAAAACCCTAATACTTAAAAAAAATCAGCTTACAACAAATATAAAATTGACTTACTTGTGCTTGCTCAAGGCCTCGCTTGAAGCTCCATTCTCTAAAAACGCCTAGCCCTTTCATAAACTCGCATAATAACCCCATTGTTGATCCCTTCCATCCGGTGGGAGGCTAAGAACGTGAAAATAATTAATGATTATGGTGACTACAATAAATAGAAGGCAAAGTATTAGATCTAAAGATGATAGATTTAACTCCGACTAAGATCATTCTTGCTAGAGTCTCACCAATCTCTCCACAATTACAACCACTATTTGTTCCAAGGCACTCCAAACTCTTTGCAAGCCTCTCGCTAATAATTAGAATATATCCAAACCTGGTTGCACTTGGCCTAATAATTACAAGGTTCTAATAATAATGGTCAAAGATCTTTCTTGCATTCCGCTTTTGTAAATAGCTTTCATCTGAATTATGTTTGCTTTCTTATGGACGCTATGAACCCAACTCAACTTTCCGGGAGATATCCTCCAATAGTAAATCTAAGCAATGTAGCACATGAGTCCACACGTTTGGGAAATTCCTCTAATAGTTTTTCCCATCAAGATAATTGATGCATTATCCGTGGACAACTTGTAACTACATTTTCGGGGACCTACCTTCTTTTTATTGCGTAAGATAACATTTCAAAAAGCCAAGCACCATCAACAAGCTATTGATACACTACTAGAATCAATTGATTTCAAATATAAAGTTCCATAACAAGAAGATTTCCAACACATTGACGAGTGCACGCTTGCTCAGATTGTCCCATCCATCTGGAAGAATTGTCACGCCATATTTTGGCCAAAGTGTTTTCTTTCTATTGATTTCAACTTTAATGGACTTGCACAAATTTCATGCGTGAGATATCCCCTCATATCATGGTACTAAAATGCCACTATAACTTTCTCCTATTTTCAAAAACGCAGCCTAACATATATTTTTCCAGCAAGACATCTTTAAAAGATTGAAGGAGAGATTACCTTTCGACGATGTGACCACCAACATAGAATTGGCCTTTCTTTTCTTAATCATCATAGCAAAGATTTGATGTTTTCGATCCCTTCTTGAAGGTGTCATTGAAACTGATGTGTTTTTAAGAGCAGCAAATATTAGACTTATAGATTGCGGAATTGATTTCATTTGATAAGCAAAGACCCACACTGTTTGGATGTTTGTGGTTGAAATCCGTTTCATTAGGATGAACTTGCCATGCTGTGAGTATCAACACCACCAATGGGCCTCGACCTCAGGCTTTCATCCTCCAAATCAACTGTCTGCTCAAGCCTCTGAACGCTTTTTAGTGCCCATATTTTGGATTCTAGTAAGTGCTCTTGATAAACTGAGGTACTTGTTGACATGCTGATTTTCCATAACCTGCTAGCCCAAAGAAGATGAGCAACAAGACGTGTCTTCGTTCCTGCAATAATCGTCACAAAAACACAATCCCAACTATAAACTCAAATTCAAGTCGCACTTTTCCTATTCTGGTATATTTATCCCATAACTTACTTTTCCCTTGTGCCATAGTGATGAGAAAATTAATCAAGCATGCCAAGACATCAAAAGTCAAGACTTAAGACTAGAATAAATAAATAAATAAACTGCTAGCCACATTATCAAGACTATAACAAACATATAATATGCGCTACATTTACATTTATCTACTAGCTTAGACTTTTACCGTTGCTTTTACTTTATCCGAAAGATTTTCCTTTTGAGAAAGAAAGCCCGCCAATAGAGGCCCAATGGCAGCTCCAAGAACATGTTCCATCAATCATGGTCGTGACAAATGCAAGGGCCCCTCGAATTGTGATAATGAACCGGAAATTTTGTCTTGAAACCGGCAAACCGGCAGTAGCTTGTTATAGATATGGTCCATTTATGAACAATCCCAAAGACTGCCATCGATGATGGCTAGAGGTCAAGAGATACTTCCATACGCATCTAAAGTATCAATGCGTAAATGGATAGATACAGAATACGTACCGCTGTAGCACTAGCATCCGGGATTGTCGAAATGTCAACAATTAGAATATGAAACGTAAGAATCCTATGATGTCAATCATTGTGTATTATCACGTAATAAAAGTGTTTGAACAAGTGGGAACCAACTCCATTTGGCAAAGTATTTAGAGATAGTTGACACTCCATGACAAGAAAATCATATAGAAGATAAATAAATGAGGGAATAGGAATTATTTGCAAACACCTTGAAAAATACTAACTTCCTCGATTTATTTCTAATGTAAATGGGATCATTAACACTTTCGCCTAGATGGTTGGACACCAGACAGAACAAGAGGTCAAAAGCATACACTTTCATTTAAAATGGTGGAAATCCTAAGAAATTTAAAAATCGGGAAGTAAAAGTCAAAAAGTAAAAGAGAAGAAATAAGGGATCCGTGCAACATACTTGATATTCACATCGCCAGAGAAGAGATAAGTCTTAACATGGTCATCAACCCAAATGACAAAGTTATGTGAACATCAACAAACCAAAGATCACCGGCATGGGTTCGTGACGCTTGTCTCAAAATTCTTTGTTGCACGAAGTTACCAGAATGCAAATAGACCACTCTTAGTAAGAATTTCAAATATTAAAGCTGCGAATAAACCAAAAGAACTATTTTGCCAGACATTTTGAAGCTCTTGGCACCATAGCACATGTGCTCTGTTTCAAGCATGAGGAAGTTCCTGCTCACTAGGTAACGTATTTGCTTTTCACAAAATCGGGCCACGATAGAGGCATCATAAAGCGGCCATAGTGGTTTTTGTTAATAAATATCTTGCTGCCCTAAAACCTAAGGTGCAACCGAAAATATTTGGGTCCTTTTTTTGGTACTATTGACTGTCAAATACATAAAAACGTTTTAAATAATTGATCGATTTTTTATAGAAGTACCGCTATGAATAAAATCGCTGCTTTTAACAACTTGCATGCCACAAATGTGCCCACGCCTCCGGGAGGTCGCCACCGTGATGTCTCTTTGAATAGTTTCATCCTCATAGTTGCAATTTTATAATGCTAACTTTACGTAAACCGTTTCTAAGAGAGGGACACCATGGCATTAGATTCAGTGGTCCAGTCTCGATTTTACATAATCCAAGTCGACGCTTCAAGTTTGCTGTTAATAGATAGCATTCTTCCCCCCATGATAATCGAAAATTATTAAAAGAATGATTTCACATGAACAGCCTTTCAAGAATCTAATATGTTTCAAGAATAGTCTTCAAACCCCACCGATAGTAATCACCATAGTTCTACCGACATGATAGCACGTGATCACGAGGGAGGCGATCGCTAAGTCGAGGCGGTACGCTCCAGGAGGCGAAAGGATGAGGAGTCGAGGAGGAGTTCATGAGAAGACGCGGTTTCTTGAAAAATTGCATTTAATGAATAATGTTCGGCGCCACATAGGCGCTTGGAAAATATAAAAATAAATATTCGTGGATGTGTTTTAATAAGAAAATTAAGTTTTAATTTGAAATGAGCGGGGATAAGCTGCTAATATAGGTGGGATAAATTGTAATTTAAAATCGACATAATCGACCTGCCAGATAATGCACCCATAATGCGAGTAAATTTGAATCATGGGCCCCATAACATTGCATTCGGAACATTGTAGCGATATGGCGTCCGGAGGATCTGGCTGCAACGAGAGGTAGAGGCGGAGGTAGAGGCGCCGGGAGAGATGGGCGACGGGCCAACACTCAGAAAGTTCCTGAAATGGTCGACAACACTCGGGAAGCAGGTATTTACTATTTCTTCTCGACTTCTACAGTTTCTGTCTTATTTTTAAGTTTTATCTACTGTCTGTGTGTGGTTTTTTTTATCATTTTTCTACCGTCTCTGTGTATTTTCTACCTTTTATATTGTGTCTGTGTCATTTCTACTGCTTTTACTACCTTGTTTTGTGTGTTTTTGTTGTAATCGCCTCCTGTACTCTGTGTTTTTTGTTTTGTATTCTCCATTTCGTATAATGTAGACCGTTTAATTATAGTTTCTTGCACTTGTTTGTTTATACTTATGTTCTGTATTCTCCACCTCTTTTGACAAGTCTTCTTTGTAGCCTAGTATGTCTCTTATAATATAGGGAGCGTCGCCTAGGGCCCCTCTTAAAACGTTTTCTTCGGCGATTTATAATGTAGAGCTGTCGAGATACGATATAATTGTTTTTTGTCACGTCTCGCTACTTTTTCCTATGTACCATTTATGTTTTCGAAGTAAGGCGTCTATAAAATATGCGCTTCGGATTTCATTACTCACCACATGATTGTAACTTCGGGATCTTCTAAAAATGTGAAAAAGAAAAGCAAAGCCCTGCAAAAGTCAGGGACATCCGCAGAAAAACCAAGAACGAGGAGGAAGATGTATCGATAAAAAGATTTGGCACACGTTGTGACCATTGATGATACAACGGAATAATGAAGGCTGGTAGAACCTCCATGTCGTAAGAAGATCTACCGAGAGGGCTCGAATGGTATGTGGAGATCTTCAAACCAGCGGAAAAACGCATCTTATTTTCATGTCTAGAGTTAAGAAACAGATCAAATGAAGAAACAAGGTATTTCGATCACATCACGAAAAAGAACATGACGATTCATACCGTTAGGTATTACTGAAGCGGGTCGAGAAAAATAAAAAAAAGTATTGAAGAAGTTAAATACTTGCGGTGCGTGGGTTCTTTAAAGAGACCCTAAGAGCGGATGAGGCCCTTGAGATAACCTCTTCAAATTTATCGGGTCGGTGGGAAGCATTGACACCAAAAAAATATGGAAGGTCTCTACCGCGAGAAGAACAATCAAGACAAGGCCGTCGACTAATGCGTACCTACAAGCTTTAAAAGAGAAGGAAGATGCAAGTTCTAGAGCGGGGAAACACCGGGCGTTCCTAGGCATTACGGATATGACTAGGATGGCGACAATGCGCGAGACGCTTTTTAGAGTCATGAGCAAACTCAAGAAATATGTCGACAAGTATCCGCGGGCCTTAACTTCACGCATCCGGTCCATGTCTAACGGCTTTTTCGTGTCAACGTTAAGGCTATGTTTGTCGGGCCGAAGATACGACAAAAGCGACGCGCCAATGGAAATAGTCAACAAGATGATAGAAAACCCAGACAAAAGCCAATGCCAGATGTGGTGCCTTTGATATGAAGACTAAGAAGGTTTGATATGGAATAAACTTGAAGATTTAATTGGCAACCTCAATATTCACTTCATGATAATAGATGGCCAGCATTCAAAGTGGAGGCTAAGGTTTGATGATCAAGCACAAAAACTGGAAATCGTTATTCTATAGACTTTATTGGAAATTGGGGTTCCTCGGTGGCTCAACAACCGGCAAATAGAAAACCGAATCATGCCGGAATGACATGGGAAAGACATATCTATACAAAAGGTATTTTATTTTCCCACACATATGCTCCAAATCACGCCACGCTTTTTTGCTAATCGCGTATTTACAAGAATTTACAAGTTGTTATTTGTTTTTGATTGATAAGAAACGCCACCGCGGCGCTTTCTTCGTGCACGCTTGTAAATCCGGATAACTAAAACGCTGGCGCTTTTTATATTGTTATTGCTTTTCCTAACTGTTTATTTTATTTATCTAACGGCCCATATTTTGCGGTCCGTATGTGGAGCGATTCGCGACGACGTAACCAATGGATCGAATATGGAAAACCAATGCCGACCGGACAAGGGCAATCTAAGAGTGCGAATTCAAATTACTAGAAAGGACACGACTTTGTCCCAAACCATAATAGGGACAAGACTAAGGGCACCGAGATCAAAGAAGAAAAAGGGGATCACGCAGAAGTCGCTCGGCGAAGATCAAGCGGCCAAAGGTGCCCGCAGATTGTTTTTCTTTGACCCGGTATGGGAAAAGTGGAACTAATTTTGGAACGCCTATTCGAAAAAGAAGTTGCCGATTCTCGTGATGGCGGGGTTTCCTGAAGATAATCGTCTATTTTTATATAGATATCCACGTAAATGAGAAAGGCACAAGGATTGGATGATGCGTAATTAATCCTACGTTCTAGATAGTTGCATCGTGAAAGGAAGTTGTCTACAAGAAAACGCCTCAAACAAAACACTTGACATCTTTCGAAGATGCATGCGAATCGCTAAAAATATGAAAGTCCCGAAAATCTTGTTGGTGAAAGAGCGCAAAGGCTCACATGAGACTTCATGTTATCGAGATAGGTTTAATGCAAAAAGCCAACGATCTAATAATGACATTAAGAAATATGTGTTTTTGGTCAAAAGATTTTGTGAAGCGACAAAGGCTATAAGAATGTGGCAACTCTTAAAGGGGATTCACACCTAAAGTGGCGCCCGACCTAAAAAGAAAAGTTGCTTTGGTGAAGAAGGCGCCCTTAAGAGGAGTCTCCTTTTTCTATAAGGTGTCCACCGGTTATAAGTGTGTCATACCGGGCGATGGGTGAAGGGCCAACCCGACATCACTCTATTTGTTCTTGATAGCCGGTAACGAGATGGACACAAGATGATTACAAGACCATCTTCAACACATGCAATGGTTTTACGACTGAGATGCATTATACTATCGTGGACAGGTTTGCCACTCGACATGTCCCACGATATGCACTAGCTGCCGCAAATGATCTCGAATGCATTAATGATGAGGCAAGAATGATAGATGAAAACAAAAGATAGTGAGTTTTAGTACCGAAAGAAGGATCTCACATGTGCTAGTCCTTATGATAGCCATTATGGATGATAAAGAATATGAAAGACTCAAGGGGAAACCAGAAGGTGAGAAGATTGCTTGGCGGTACTATCGGCTAGATGAACCCCTATTGAAGAATGTTTTTATGTCAATCCAATGTCGAAGACAAAGGCAAGGGACCGCAGATGTGGATGTGGACTTTATAGAGGACAAAGAGGAAGAGGAAGAAGAAAATCTGGTCGACCCCTCGCCCTTAATTCACCAATCAAGTATGAGCTACCGACCTACGCATAAGGGGAGGCTGAATAAGTCACGGTTTTTCTTTGGCCCGGAGTTTTCGAATTGAAGCCTTCCCTTTAGAGTCAACGTGTTGGGAGTTTCAAGTTGGAGGTTATGTCGGTGAGGGAAGCTCAGGCTAGCTAGGAAATGCCAAAGTGTGGTCTCGATGGTCAAGACAAGGACTTCCTTGATATTTTCTTAGAAAGTGCTAGAGGTAGCACCCTAGGTCCGATAGGGTGCAAAAATAAAGCTTCCACCTCTAAGTCCGAATTACTGCCCAGATCCGCTGCGCAGCGGGAACAAATGAGAAAGCGATGGAGCACATAAAGATGAATATCGACAAGCGTACCGGTTAACTATGCGCGGTAGAGATCGCGGCCTATAATTCCAATCACATTGGAAAAAATCGAAAAGGGGATGTAGAGAACCAAATGAAGAAGACAAAATCCAAGATGATACAAAGTTGGATTCGAAAGCTCGGTCGGGTTAGCATAAAGAGTAATGAAGTATCAACCATAGTTCAAATACTAATGATGTGGTCGACACTGGGCAAAAAACCCGGTACCGAGAGTAAGCTCATCATTGCGGATGTTGAACGGGGAACCGTAAAGGTATGTTCTTCAAACAAATGAAAAAATCGCGCCGGTAGCGATTTCAATTTTCGTTTTCCTAGTCTCACAAGTGTGTGCTTTCTTATTGCTGCACCTAAACCGGTTTCCTCCAAAATCACGGTGTTCGATTTGAATGGACCGCAAAACGTTACCTAAAAGCACAATTGGGCCTATCATGGTATGCACGAAACCATTTGAGAGACGCCGTTAAAATGGGTATATCCGCGGTCAGATCGAAGGAGATGTTAGACCAAGCTTTCACTTTATTTCAGTTCAGTGCAATTTGATCGTCGATGGAGAATAGAAATATACGGTGAAGTTTTGAGAGTAGTTCCTGAATTACATAGAGATTGGGCATCTATTTGGGATCGAGAAAATGTAAGTCATTCAATAATCGAAGGATCCTACAGTAAAAAAATATTTGTGAAATGCTTGGCGGCGTGGATGGATGACTTGGGCGTTGGAGAAGGAAGACATCATTATAGTTGATGATGACGCCTTTGAAGTGTTGCTTCAATCAGCCATGATCACTAAATCCACCATCCTACCATCCCGAAGATTTTGACAAAGATGACTTCTCGCTTCGTTTTGTCGGTGTCTTGCATGAAATAGCACTTGGAAAAACTGGCCGAAGAGATACAAACACTATACACGATCTTGGATCGGACTGGGGAAATTGATTAGGGACCTAGAGAAAATCGTTCTAGAAAGGGAACTCTTTTGATATATATGTATGTGTAGAAATACACTTTCCAAAAAATTTTGAATATGAAAATATGAATATTTCGAATATATATTGTATTCTTATATCAAAGATTATTGGTTACGGTGGTGCATTATTTTTTTTATATTATGTGTATGGTTTGCTATACTTGCAATAATTTGTATGTATATACCGTCAATAATTTAGGTGTGTATAATTTAGGTGTGTGAGAATGATAAAAAATCATTCTCATTCTGCTTGTTATTATGGCACATTCTATTACCTGCAAGATGAACCATGCACTGCGAGACCCTGCGGGGTGCCTTGACTAGAAATAGAACTTCGTGGAGGGGCTTGATGTCGTTTGCTATGAATCCCGCCCCGCTTCTATCCTGATCCCTTTGATGTTGTAATCCATCTTATATGGAATCCAGAGCATGGTTTGTTCATGATCGACGGGGATCTCAAAGAGACGCTGCTGGCCTTCTCGGCGAATATGAATGGATTAGTTTTAAAGTTTATGTTCCACTATAATGCGTTATTTATGCGAATAAAATCGCCCCACGCGCAATTTGAACCACGAAAATCTTTGTTTTGTAGCAACTTGCTTGCTGTTATTTATTCGTAAAGCACTACAATTTCAATGTTTAGATTTCGTTGTCGTCGGTGATTGTACGAATTAATAAGCAATTTCCTACTTTTTATATTGCCAACATTCTCTCATAATATGAGTCATTTGCATCGAATATTTGGATGCCTTTGCATTTCAACATAAAATGCATCTTCCTAGCCCGAAAATGAACTCAGTGCAAAAGTGTGGTTAATTCAATATAATGGTCAATAAAAGGCTTATACGGCGCGATTTTGGAATAGACATAATCCCAATTTAATTGAATGATGGTTAAGAGGTATTGCATGTGATTTCATGAGCAGAACTACATCCACAACAAAATAAAAAAGCTTGTAAACTTTGTTAGATATGCCACCATTGAAGAGCTTAACTTACATTCACTTAATTCCAAGGCATCCGGTGCACCCATATTAAGATACACGTGAAAAGTGGCATATAAGATTACAACACTTATTACAGTCATCCCCACAACCATGAGGGCAGAGAAACTTCCAGCACGTACTACAATCTACATGTCATCCAATAGGCAATTTAGTAATGAGATTAAGAAAACAATATTAACAATCATCCTGCGTCATTTACCTACATATAGTGGTTCTCTTACTAAAGGACGAGTAGCACTGGACACCCGGACATAGTCACTTACTAAAAACCCACATCCCAATATAGCCCGCTAATCTAGAACACAATGCTCCGAGGAAGGAAAGAACAACTAAGAATGCCAACATTGACCTATGCAGTCGTGCAACAGCTTTTTGATCAATATCTTTGGAACAGAGGGAAAGGCATAAGCATACCACCATGGAAGCAACTCACAATAATCACACCCCATGAATTGTACAACCGAGAGGCATGTGTGTAACAAAATACCCGACATGTGCAACTCTTTGACTTGGCTCTAAATGCAATCAAGGTGTATCCTTTGATTAAGAAGAGGGAGCGCACGCACTACCCTTTCCAACACTACCCTTTCCAACCGAACTAACTCGACTTTTAGAGCTCAAGTTCCTTGATCTTACCAATACTGGCATTAAAGGAACATTGCCTAAAGAAATTGCCAACCTTTTAAAACTTGAAGAGCTAAATCTGAGGCTGAATGATCATTTATATGGCAGTATCGATGTAATGTGCAAGCTTCCCAATCTCAGTTACTTGAATGTGGCATTCTGTAATCTAGAAGGAGCCATTCCACTATGCCTCTTTCAAATGACCAAGTTGAGACATCTAGACCTTTCACTGCCGATGTCCAAATTTAATGGCAAAATTCCCAAGGAGCTTGAAAAGCTATCCAATCTGGTCTATCTGAACTTGGTAGACAATACTTTTGAAGGAAACCCTGCTAAGCTATGCCATCTCAGCAAGTTGGAGTATTTGGAACTTGGTTGGAATCCTGCTATAATTGGAAATATTCCAGCATGTCTTGGAGGGCTCTCAAATTTAACAGAGCTTGGTCTATACGGTTGTGGCTTGACAAGAGAAATACCTACTGCTATTTTCAAGCTTTCTAAACTACAGAGATTGATCTTTGGATGGAAACAAATTTGTGGGCCAAATTCCGAGTGGATTGGCAACCTCAAAGAATTGGAGTACCTTGGTCTAAGTGGTCCTCTGGCTGGTCCAATCCCTAAGTCCATTGGAAATTTAGTTAAGCTCCGCAGACTAACCTTTTACAGTTTGGACTTAAGAGGGCAACTTCAAACCAGCCTTAGCAAATTGCAGGACATTGAATCTATATTTATTTCTGATGCAAGAAAGCTAGCAGGAAGTCTGCCAGATCTTGACATGTTTACAAAATTGAAAACCTTGTTATAGATGGGACTGGACTCATTGGCGCTATTCTTGACTCCATTGGAAAGTGTGTTGGATTAGAAACTTTATATCTTTCTAACAACTCTTTTTCTTTTTGAAGTCCAATTCCTAAATCAATAGGAAACTTGGCTCAACTTACTCAGTTAGATATGCAGCACAATGGGTTTAATGGAAGCATAAAGCATTGCTTGAGTATCTTCGACCTTCACTCTGTACACAACAGCTTCGCCAAATACCGTCAATGCAACAAACAGAAACGTTTATTTCCTGATTTAAGCCACAACAAGATTCCCAGGGTCAAGCGCGTTGCAATCTAGATCGTTTGCCCTAACATAGTGTATCTATACCAACAGAAATAAAACGGGAGGAGAACGAAAACATGCCGTGTTAGTCCATTCTAACAGGATCGGCCAAATCCTGCTCGGAATTTACTTGCAATTGCATGCCAGTTATCCAGTTGAAACACCGGCGATGGACAACGCAGATGACCGCCAATTTACACTGAGCAGTAGGTTTTGAGCAGTCACAAACATATCTTAAGTATATTCTGGCATATACTTAGGATATGCTACAAACCCATATAAACAAGGGTTTGCCCCCCTAGGGGCAACCCAAAAAAAAACAATCAACATTTTAAGGAAAGCATTGTAGTAACATTCAACAATTAGCAAAATTAACTCCACTAGCATCTAACATAGAACTTAAAACCATTGCACCAGTACGTAACATTCAACAAAGACCATTGCATTTAACATTTCCAAAAATAAAAAATCATGGCATTAACAATGAACATTTTAACCTTAACTTATAATTTAGCAGTGTGACGACTGCTGAGCACATGTGCTGACATGGCATATGGTCAGATCATATGCCCTCCACATAAATCACAACTTTATCTCTTGGATCAAAGCCTCCGAAAATAACTGCCATTTTTTGAGACATTTTACTCCTCCTTTCTTCGACTCCCACTCTGTTCTTTTGCTCTTGAAAGGCCATTGAGGCAATCTTGTAAGCCGGTTCATTTTCAATGATGGTAGAGTGGTATACGGATTGTCATGCACCCAGCGTTGAAGTCCTCATTGAATCCTTCTTCTCAAAAGGCCGATATAGCTTGAGAAGAAAGTGAGGGCTCTTTAGTAAGTGTTTTGCACTATAGAACTTTTGTTTCTATATTTGGAACCTGTGTTCTTACTTCCATATTGTTTTTACATTATTTAGAGGACCTTACTAAACCCTTACACCATTTCTAGCCCGACAAACCCCTATTCTCGATTTGCAAGTTCCTATTTAGAGAACAAACCAGCTATGGAAGCGGCTTCTTCTTCATCCCAATATGCTAGGGACGTTCTTAAGGGCCTCTTTTGATTTTTTTCCAGTTTATTTTTAGGTTCTTCTAGGTTCAGGAACTCTGTTCAGATGGGCTTCGATTCCCTTGTCTAGTCCCTCGATTTATTCTCGACTCGCACATCGAGATATACGACCATCCAGACTAAATCCCTTCACTCCAGGACTGAAGGAGTGGAGGGACTCAAACTTGGTGATCACATACTCGGTTCACGAGTCGAGAATGCCGCGTAGAGACTGCATTCTCGACCCACACTAACCCACTAGCAATCCCGATTGGCTAGTCGAGACTGCTTAATCTAGACTCGCGAGTCGAAGGTGCCTCTACCCAAACTGGATCCCTCTCCTTCAAATCCTCGAAGAGGAAGGGCTTAGCCTGAGTGGAGGCATCCGGATTTGCAAGTTGAGGCTGGATTCTTGATTTGTGAATCGAGATACGCCTCTCGACATATATTCCTCTAGCAATCCCGACTGGCTAGTCGAAACTGCCTATTTTCGACTCGCGAGTTGAAGGTGCTTCTATCCAAACTGGATCCCTCTCCCTTAAATCCTCGAAGGGGCAGGGCCTAGTCTAAGTGGAGGCATCTGCGATTTAGTATTCGAGGCTGCATTCTCGATTCGCAAGTTGAGATGTGCCTCTAACCCCTCTAGTAATCCCGAGTGGCTAGTCGAGACCGCCTATTCTCAACTCGCGAGTTGCCTCTATCTAGACTGGATCCCTCTCCCTCAAATTCTCAAAGTGGAGCGGCCTAGTCTGAGTCGAGGTATCCTTGATTTGAGACTCGAGGCTGCATTCTCTACTCACGAGTCGGATATACCTGCTCTAGAATCGAACTTTGTCCTCTATCTAAGAAATCTAACTCTACTCTTTATCTAAGAAATCAAACTCTCCTCTCTATGTTAGGAATCTAACTCTTACCCAATATCTAAGAAATCGAGGGAACAAACTCCTTTCTATCTAAGAAATAAAACTCTTCCCTATATCAAATGCATGGTAAGCTAGAAATAAGTAATCGAACATGCCCGCTGTTTAATTACCAACACCTGTAACTGTTTGACATTCTCTTTGATTGCTTGTTCCCTTGCTGAACATCTCTCCATTTGAATATAGAAGATGGAGACATGTCCATGAAGGTTTGAAGTGGTAATGGATTTCTCAAAAGATTCGGGGAATAACACACACTCGGAAGTAGTAGAGGTACCTATTCAAAGAGATGGGCGGTTATATTAGATGCTTCGTGTGGAATGTGAATGGTCACTATTTGATTTATGACGGATCTTAGAGGTGCAAGGTGGCTTGAAGTACTTTCAATGTTTTTTTTTTATAAACGGCATAAAGCTAGGAAAAAGAAGGGAGGAATCTGTGAAAGCTAAAGATTGCATGTCATTTATTGTAATTTTTGTACTTGAATGTTGATCTGTTTTAAAGAATAATTAAAAAAAATAAAAATAAAAAAACAACAAATAAACAAACAAAAGATCTTGAGCCTAAGTTTGGGTTCAATTCCCAATTGATCAGATGAATGTTTATTATTAATTTAATCTTTGATTGAAAGCTTATTATGCTGGAATGTTGTATAGGTCGTGTTTTGTCACTGCAGCAAAAGCTTTGGCTTATGCCATAATTCCTTGTAGACTTGATGCGGGTAAACTTGTCCTTGTAAACTTGATGCAACTTGCTGAAGATTCAGTAGATTAGGTGCGATCTGTGCTACGGGCGCATTGTACCCTGGTCAGAGGTACGAATGGGAAAAGGACTGCAATAAATCACTTATGTTGACAATTTGGTTAAGTAATATTACAGTTGATTTCTTTCACAAGGGAATAAGAGTCTTGAGTTAATGGGTCGCAGCTGCAATGTCTTTACCTGCTCTTGTTGAGGTTGACTCTAAAATGACCAATTAGTGCAGTATCTTTGTTCACATGATATTGTAAGCCGTTGTTTGCACATTGTTGACTTTTTCCTCTTTCCTCTTACATATACGAGATATAATTGCAGGTAAATTAGATTGGGAAGAATTCCTTACAAGCTGCACTCCTGGTATTGTGTCACATTTTCATTTACAATTCTACTATTTTTGATGCATTTCATATGAGTTTTCTTTTGTCGTGATTGCTTCGTCCCTCTAGATCCAGGGTAAAAAGACCTCAAGCAATTGATGAACATTAAGCCTCTATCATATGCACCCGTTTGCATGCATCGCCTTCTTGCTCGGGCTGTTCAGCATATTCTCGGCTTGTGAGCCTTCTCAGCCTATTCAGAAATGTGAGCCTTCAAGGCCTTTAGAGAAGCCTTCTCAGCACACGAAGTATGAGCCTTTCTTCCCGGCCTCTTCCTATGTTGCTAAAAATCTCATTAATTTTTCTTTGTATCTGGCATCTTTCATTATTGTATATGTATCTGGAATTTGCAGATGAAAGTTTTCGGTTGCAGATGAATTTGCAGCTGGGTATCAAGCGGTGCAGTTTGTTCTCAAGTATTTGCTGCCTATGATCAAGGTCTCATTGATTTACTACCATTTCGTTTCTTCCACAATAATCTTGACGCTTTTCACTTGGCATAGAACGGAACAGTTTTAGGACCGACAAGCCTTAAAGAACAAGTACGGCGAGCTCACTGACACGGAACGTAATGGAACAGAACTTTGAAAAAACCACTTAAAATGATCAAAAACATTGAAATCTGTCAAAATATGATCTGCAAACACAATATTTACAGCAACAAATTCTTAAAATGCATAAAATGTAGAATGTTCTATTCCTTTTACAGAATTTCAGAATGGGTTCATCTATTTTTCAAGCTCACAAAACTTGTGTTTAGCTTAGTGAATCTTAGAAGTATTATTTGAAATCGATTGGATAAGATAAGATAAGATAAAGATTTTATCGTTCAGGCAAGGGCAGCCAAACGCTATACAAATCCCACTACTCTAAAATGAAATGAGAAATTCTTACCTGCTAAAATCATGCTAAAATCTTCTGCTAAAATCCTGCTGCAGAAGTGTAGAATTAGAAGTGCGTTTCACTTCTGAAATTACACATTTCACTTCTGAAAGCCATTCCAGATCTGTTTTCGTTTTAAAGTCCCAATTTAAGTCTCCCAAAGCATCGGATGCCTTATTTTTTGACGGTCAAACTTAGGATATGGTGTTCTTACCTCAGAGAACAGCTAAATTTTGGGGCAGAACGCTGCTGAGAATGGCATTCTTGCCAACAAAGAAAGAGCCCTAAATTTGAACGGGAACACGGCACACCAGCACGGAAAACTTTCCAACATGGCGTTTTGTCGTTCTAATGGCATGGAACGCAGTTCTATGCCAACTATGCTTTTGATACTATTGTGCAAATTATGAGGTCTTCCTTGAAAACTTTTGAGGGCTCGCATCTAGAGAGCATAGCAAATAAATCTATATCATCTTAAAGGTAATCATGGTGAAAACTAAAGTGCTAAGAGTTATTCCTGTTTATCCAGATTATTCTGTTAATACTTGCCCATTTCCAGATGAGGGGTGCGGTTAATAACATCCTGTTTCATTAGAGGCATATGCTTTCCAAATATGCTTTTCCAGAGGGGCTGTAAATGAGCAGAATGCTGCAGGAGAGTTACTATGAAAATATACACAGATGGACCGTTCTTTAATAGAAACTTTGATGATCTACTGCAATCAAGTCAAGCCTCCTATGCCCTCTTTGAAAAGATTTTTTACTTCTCTTTTCCTAAATCATTTATAAATGGCACCTACTTTTGCTGCTTGAATAATAGGTGCTTTTGCATATCAGTATTTTTATGAGCTTGGATGGCTAAATGAAAAGTATTGGTGGTATGCAGATGGAACCGTTGAGGCTTTGAGATTTTTTCAATCATGGTGTATTGCAGGCTGTTTTGAAGTGCATGGAGCTTGAAAAGAGGTTTGTCAATTGCTCTTTATTTGTTTCAAGTCTGTGTTTCATGTTGCATGTAATGGCTCTTTCTTCAGAATAGTGTCGAGAACACGTGCATTAGTGAAAAAGGGACTCATATGACATTTCCATTTATTTTCCATTTCTGCTACAAGAATCTGACTCCATGTTAAGGTTAATTCTTTTTGCAGATTCATTTCTCGATCTTCAATTGTGGCTCCATTATGTGCAAGAGAAACTTGATTTTGTCTACAAAGCTTTTACAATATGCAGTTTTCATCTCCTAACAAGCTACAAATTTTTACTCAATTGCTATACTACTTTCTATTCTCTTCTTTCAGATATGTTACTTTTGCATGTAAGCGATCTTCTTCCACACGTTCATATCCAAGGTAGAAAGTCTTGCAGATTATGCTCAGAAATATTTTGACATTATTTTTTAAATCTTTTGGCATTATGTTTTTATTTTGCAGCATGCAAAAACATACAGATCAAGGTGGTGTATGTTGTTTTATCCGAACTTTGAGTAAGGTGGTTGCTCGCGGTTCAAATTCTAGATAGATGGTAAAAGCTAGATATGAATGATTCAGTGGGGATTAAGGCGAGCATACATGGGTTGAATATATGGAAGTGAGTAAGTAGAATATAGCTCCAAAACATTATTAAACATTGTAATTGTGATAGCTTGGGCAGGAACATTCCCTACTGTAATGCTGGAAGGAAGGAAGGAAGGAAGGTTCTTTTATCGTCTGCGGAGGCCAATCGCCCTATGGGACCCAAATTACACGGTAGGATAATTTATTACACATGATCTGATTAATCTTTTTTTCCCATTACTAAGAGGAAGGCCCCGGGAGGATGGGGAGGGGGATGTGGGGGATATATTTATGGTTTTTATACTTTATTTGCATAATTTCTTGATATACTTAATATAGGCAATAATAAAGTAGATAAAACCAATGTGGTGTATTGGATTGAGAAAGATGTGGATTATTAGACGGACGGACATGACCAAAACTGCTAGAAGACCTGCAAAAGTCATAATTCTAAATAAGAGGCTAATATGAATGCATGCCCCTACTATACTCGACATACTTATATGCGGCAATGCTGGCATACCTCAGGTTGGGTTTCCCTTCACGCCGGTGTAACTTTTTTTTGACAAAAAGAGCCTTGGGGATTTGTATATATTGAGTAGTTGTGGTGTTGTGAGTAATTGCACATATTGACATTAAAGGCCAGGTAAAAACACAAGCCAGGGCATTAGCGCGGCAACGTTGGGCACCCATTTACTATTGGGTAATGTAGTGCTTTGACTAACCTTGAATTGATTGTCTATTTTATCAGATCACAAACGTCATTGTGCACTGACAAATTGGCGTTTTAGTAGCAAAAGAACTCACCTGTGTTGGAATATGTAATGGAGCGCATTTTAGGGTCAACAAACCCTTTCGTCCTGAGGCAGTATCTGATTCCATTGTACGAGCCTACCTTTGGGATGAATCGTCTTACGTGCTTGGTAGTCGTGAGACATCGTGTGCAGTTCGAATCAATGACCCGCACATGCATTTTACTTCTACACCGGCTAAGATGTTATCTGTAGGAGAAGTGAAGATATCACGGGAGCATCCAAAAAAGTACGAAATTAGGCCTTTAGTGATGTGCGCCATGTGGAGATGCATATTTAGAGTTCCATCACGAACTAAAGTATGCCGATGAAACATGACAAAATTTTGTGTTTTGCATTTCTGTACCTATTTTTTGTTGTTGTACTTAACTACTTCTAAGCGTGACATTTTAAGCATAAGTTTTGGATATGTCTCCAAATTTTCATTTTAGAGGTAAATTAATTGCCTCCCACATTCCCTAAGTATTGTTTTCTCTACCGAAATTCATAAATGCAAGGTTAATATATCGATGATATTGTCAATAACAAAAATAATTACAAAAGCAAATAATGTCCATTATTGCCAATATCAACATCTGATGTTGTCGAAAGTTACACATATAGATGTTAAAGGCCGAGTAAAAACACATGCCAGGACGTTAGCCCGGCAACGCCGGGCACACATTTACTAGTGACTACTTATAAAGCGTCCCTTAGGCTGGTTTTAACACTACCATCGACGACACGATTTTTTGCGGCTTAGGATCCGGTCACATGATGTCGTCAACAGGGTTCATATGCCATCAATGATAGAAATGGAAGGGGTCACATGCCAAATTTTGACAAAAAAGAAGTTATGTTGATAACAATCCTGCATTGGTTGGAAGCGTTGCCGTCACAAGGATTTCAGAGATGAGGACAGGTGGATGATTTTTTAGCACTTGGCAGCAATCCTCTGGGATCAGAGACAGGCGCGCGAAATTTTCTTGCGCCATTCTTTCTTTGCAATGTGGAATCCTTATTTTGACACGATCACTTGACCCCGAGCCAAAAAAGTATTAATGTTAGCAGGGAAATCCCTGTTGAAGGCATTATGCGATCGGACCCTTAGGCTGGTTCGAATACTACCATTTGACAACACGATTTTTGCGGCTTAAGGATGTTTTAACACGACTATTATGATTTACAACAATAATTGGAGGTGGGCCTTAAGTTAATGCAAAAGACGCTAACCCCTCCAAAATCAGATTTGACTCTAATGGGTTCATAAAAAAAAAAATCTAAAAAAGCGTGAACTACACAACAAGCCATAGGCCTCGCAATTAAATTGTGAGCCGTACACGTGTCATTGAATGAAATCAAAGAGCAACGTGTGTTGTGCACATGCAAGTTGCCAACAAAAGCAACATTTGTAGGATGCAATCATAATCCAGATTCAATAGGCAACATTTGTAAGATGCAATCATACATAAACACGGCTTAACCAACAAGCAACAATATATACATGAACATTGCTTAACCCATTCTGCAACATCCATTCATAACCCAGATTCCACAGATAATAGTCTTCGTTATAGCTTCTTAGCTATGAAGCAGCCTATTCATAATTTAGGTGCCATTGACAGTGTGTAAACACAACTGGAGAGCATTCTTGTAAGCGTATAGCCCAAGGTAGCAATCCTCTGCTTCCTGCCATGATGAAAGCGGCATGCATGAAGAAGGATATTTTGCCTCTGCAGTACAATACAATTCTTCATTTGTGCTCGCCTTTACCTCTTTTTTTCTCCCTTTCCATCCTGCTCCAAAATCTTCAGAGCAGCATCAGGCTCAAGCCCGCATCTCCTTCCAAGAGAAACAATAAATCAGTGCAATTGTGATGTAACCATTCAAAATATACTTCAATATATGAAAAGGCAAGAAAAAGACAGAAACAAACGAAGGATCAGACTCGCCTGAAAACAAAACCACAGGGAAGCATGAATCGTAGGACATAATCTGTAGCGTGAATCAGGAGCAAGAATTCCAATTGCCCTATTGTTCAACGCAGGCATAGAGATGGATATGCTTGGAGTAATAGCAGTGCTTGGGCTACATGGATTCATGCACAAAACTAACAAGCAAAAAACTGGAGGCATACTTGCAAGAGGCTGTGTTGACGATCCCGCTCTCTGCCATCGCTATCCTCATTCTATAGAACTAAACATATAGAAACACCCATTCTCAAATCTGGATTTGCCATCCCGCTCCACCAAATCTGGAAACCATGTGCAGATCGGGCTCCGCATCTCCATGCGGCTGGAGAGCTGGGAAGGGGCCTGCTTCTGTCGCCTATGTTCTAGGTTATTAACAAATGGAGGGCTAAAAAAACACCACCACAACCATTGAAAAGAAAATGTACGGCCACCGCCTGTTCAACAGAGCATTGCAGGAAGGTTTCCCCCGATAATGGACCACAAGCAGGGTTGTCCCCATTCACAAGGCGGGCGACCCACACTGTCTGGCCAATTACCGGACGATCATAGTCAGTTCAGTATTTGCCAAACGGTTGGCTGGCATTTTCGAGCAGCAGTTGACCCGCTGGGCAGAGGCAGCAGATGTGCAAGCCCTCACCTGGCAGGGCTTTGGGCCCGCCACTCAACGATTGACCATATCTTTACACCTGCGGGCGATTGAAGATTTGAAACCATCGGCGGGACTTGTATTCTTTGCTTTTGTGGACCCCCACGAACTTTCTATACGGTCCAGGAAAAGTTGTGGGCTAAGATCTGCGTCAGCCCCAGGGCTACCCGTTGCACAATGCGAGAATGCCATATCTGGGTATGAGGAGTTGTTTTGGCGGGATGCATCGGGCCAAGCATTCACCAGTAGTATCGGTCCCAGTGGGGGCTGCCCCTCTCACCAACACTTTTTGGCCTCTACATTATTGATTAGGAGCCACAGCCATCGAGCATGGGGGGACAATCCTTTGCACGGTATCATCCGGCTCACCATCTATGGGACGATGTTGACCTTCCGCCCACACCCTTGAAGCTATAAGGCCTCACGGGATCCCCTAGACACATTTAGCCGGGCTACAGACATCGCGTGAATGCGGGCTAAGACGGTGGTTCTCATATCCCTTCACGCCCACCCCACGCCTCCGCTGACTCACATATGGGGGCGTACTGTGAGGTCAGCCCACCCACAAGTACCTAGGGGTGGAGTTCCCCTCCTCGCTTCTGTTGGGGAGACGTCCGTAAATCCGCTTGCGGGCGACGGCCCGGGCGGAAAGCTTTTATGCCATCGCGAGAATCACGTTACCGGCGAGCTCTATGATTGGGGCCATCAGTCACATCTGTTCGGGCAATGATCGACGTCCTTTTATGGGGTGAGGAGGGCCAGTAGATCTGCCCCTGGCGACACAGGAATGACTGGAAAGCGATGTCACCCGAAGGCATTACCCGAACGCAGGGTGAAACCGATCCTCGAGGTCCTAACTGCGGGGAAAGCCCGGATTCTTGCACCGCCAGTGAGCAACCCTTGATGAACATGGTAACGGAAACGATTATGGTAACGGCTCCACGACGCGGCGGGCACAATTTTCGGCGGAGGCGAAAGATGGTGGTTTTAAGACGAAGAATCAGAACGTTATTGGTGGACGCGTTGTTGACTTTCCATGGGAATGCCGGTAACGGCTGGAAGGGCGGTCCGGCATTCTGGAGCACATCAACCCGCGTTGGCGGGGCCGCGGCTCTGCATTCCGAACGCCCTAAAAAGCGAGACTCTGTTACCATTCGCGATTACCCACCATCTCGCATAGAGACGAACGAGGAGGTGGATTAAGAACCGCCGGAGACGACTCTGTCGATCTTTCAAATCGAAGCGCCATTGAGGATGAGTCTCACACTTTCCAGAGTTGCCCAGATTACGGTCCGATCAGGGCCGGATCGATTCCCTTAGTGCGGTAGGACTTGCCCCTACATTTGCCGATGAACACACCGTCAAGATGCGTGCTCTAGGGTCGTACATTGAGGAGGTCTTGGATCGCGAGCCCACCTTGCTCCTTTTTGGGTCGTCCGATCGGGCACTATGGGTACGATACATGAGTGTATATATTTGTGTGTTTTTGCATTTGGTATATTGGAGCAGGTTTGTCACAGAGAATAATTCACGCCATGGTTTTCCTCTAAACGCCCTTCGGCGGGTTTTTAATCCCAGGTAGTAATCCACTTGTCGCTATTTTTATATTGGGGTCCCATATTAGATTGGTCTCCGTGGACGATAAAAATACCTTCCTTCCTTCCTTTTTTGAATTCCAAAATTAAAACCATGAACCAGAAACAATTGCAGAACTCTAGTCTAATTGCATGGGGATCCCTTCTATTGGAACAGGAATTCTTAACAACCAAAATTGCCCAGCAGGATGTGCATGTGACCCACAGGAGCCTTAGGCTTGATCGGCTAGCTATGGCCGACCAGCACCTACACATGAACACTCCCTTCCTATTTTACGCAGTGCCAGAGTTCTACATTCACAGCCCACCATGAGCGCCGGGAGGACGAAACTAGATTCTCTCTCAGCGGCAACAGAGCTGTTACGAGACAGTCTCAAACGTAGCCAAGTTGTGGATGATAATATGTTGGGGATCATCGAATCCTGCAATCGTCGTCTCTCTTCGCTGGAGCTGGAGGTTGCGCTGCTGCCTATTCAGGTGGGTTTTGCCTTATTTCTTTCCTTTTAAAGCTCTAATTCTGCTGAATCATGGCATAAAACAATTGGGTGGGTATTGTGAATACAGCAACTGGGTCGGGAATTGGATGTTGTGAGTACAGTGAGTTAACCTGAAATTAGAAAGCATAAAAGTGTTTAAAGGATCAAAGTTTTTCTGCCGTGCGTATACATGTGTATGACATATCCATCAAAGTATAGATTTGAATTGAATTGAAGAGAAACTTGACATATATTGACAAACGAAACATGGCATTAAAGATTTTCCGCCGTGCATATATTTAGGTGCGACATACACATGCGTTCAGGATCGCACATCAAAATATAAAGAAGACTTTGGCAGCAGCAGAGTCCATCCTATCCCAATTTGATGTGGCAAGGAAGGTCAGTTCAATAAGTAACAGTCTGGCAATTATAGCCAAAGACCATTTTATACAACAACTGAAATGACTTCCCCAGCTGTAAGATTTACGTTATGGATCTGTATGTGTATGTACTTCATAGTAAATTAGCTGAGCATCCCAGGTGTGTGTGTGTACTTGTTTGGCAAAGAATTACGTTTTCTATTAGCCAAAAAGGTCTTCAAATTCTGGACAGTTAGAAAGATGTAGATATTATAGATTGAATCGTCAATAATCTTTCCACTTGATAGCACTTACTATGATGTTACGGATTGAATGATCAATAATTTTTTCACTTAATAAAAGTACTTACTGTGCTATATGATTTCCTTCAATAGGTGGAAGCCAAAATTGATAGAGGTCCTCATGAAGATCTTGTTAGTTACCTGGAAGCAGTAGACGAGTTACTTGCGAATGTTGAATACTTCTCATATAACAGAAGCAATGATGGTGCTCTTAACCATGCTCGTTCGGTACTTTCTGCGGCAATGGATAAGCTTAGTGAAGAGTTTCGCTCGTTACTTGTTAAACATAGGTGTATTGCTTTGTGTCTATTTGTGCATTTCAAATCTAGTATTCTTAAACTGATTGCACCGGGTTAATGCATACTTATTTTCTTGTATCCATAGTCAACAGCTTCTGATTTGATGTTTGGGTTACAGCAAGTCCGAAGACCCTGCTAAACTGTCCAAGTACCTGCCACAACCTCAAGCATCTAGGAATGCAAATAGGAGCTCCACTGAGCTCACATCTCCTGGAAGCCCTGGAGCAAGATTGGCAGACTTGCCTCTAGTTCTTATTCCTCCGGATATTATTCCCAACCTGCAAGAAATGGCACATCGGTTGATTGCTGCAACGCATAGTCAGCAGTGTCTTGCTATTTATACGTATGTGTTGGGTCGGATTTCAGTGAAATGTATAGTGCATAATAATGCCTGTTATTGCAGTGAAGTTCGGGCATCCGTTTTAGAACAAACCCTGTGCAAGCTCGGGTTTGAAGAGCTTACAAAAGATGAAGTTGAAACGTTGCAATGGGAAATTCTGAAAGGAAAAATTGAGAGCTGGAATCGTTGCATGTGCATTGTTGTAAGTTACTTTTCGGGATTTCATCCCCTTCTTTGTTTTCTGATTAAAAGTTTCACGATATCTATAATTCTGAATGTACAATCAGGTCAAACTGCTATATAGTGCGGAACGTGATCTCTGCAAGGAAGTATTTCGTGGCCTGGACCCTTACGAGAGTCGATGTTTTCTTAAAGTGACTATAAACAGCTTTAAAAGTCTACTGAGCACTGGGAACGCTATAACACAGAATAAAAGGTCGCCTAACAAGCTGTTTGCATTACTTGACATGTATGACACCATGCATGATCTTCTGCCTGAGGTTGGTAGCTTGTCCTTGGCTCACACATGCACAGGGATTAAAAGGTTGTCTACATGAACAGGGATGTGATGCCTCTACCTTGTAAATACAAGCTAGGATGCCATGGCATGATATATTGAGTTTGTCAACAATCAAGCTTGTCTGTCCACATGCTGTTTTGAAACTCCAGAGATATGTGACATCTCTCTTATTAACCAATCTTGCCATTTACAACTATTTAGTAGTGTTGAAAATACGTGGTTGGTTAACTGTTCCCTGCTCAAGAGAAATCTGAGGATGCTTGCAATAAGTTAATATGGTTCAGTATAGGTCCCAACATTGATTGCTTTTCTTGTATTTGGATTTCTTCGTGCTGTTCACAAGCAGTATCACTTTGCAGATAGAAGCTAATTTCTATGGAAATGAGTCTTATGAAGTCTTTCAAGCAGCCATTGATTTTATCCAGATGCTAGCACAGACCACGAAGGAGACCTTTGATGATTTCCTGGAGAGGGTTGAAAAGGATGCTTCAAAGACTCTGTTGCAGGATGGCAGTGTTCATCCATTTACAAATTACGTCATCAAATATGTAAAATTCCTCTTGGAGTAAGTATCGTCTTTTTACTGCTGACCACTTAAAAGCTATGCAGCAAAAAGTATTGACCTGTCTGACTTATGTCTTTCAGCTATCAAACAACTTTGAAGCAGCTCTTTGAAGATGATGATCAAGGAGATAAATCAAGTTCTTATTTTGCAAAATCAACTGCCAAGATAATGCAACTGCTGCTGAGCAATCTCGATGGTAAAGCAAAGCAGTACACTGATCCTGCTCTTGGACATATTTTCTTGATGAATAATATTCACTACATTGTTCAGTTTGTTCGAGGGTGAGAAGTCTGTGGAGCCTTATTATGTTATTTCTGTTTTATACCCTTTACCATATGACTCATTACAGATCAGAGGCGAAAGATTTGCTGAGTGATAATTGGATAGACAGACACCGTCTTCTAGTTCAGCAGCATGCTCAAGGATATAAGCAAAGCACATGGGGGAAGGTTGTACTTGGTCAAAGTTCTGATGTTCTTATGAGGTTAAACAACAGTCACATGGTTGGCTCCTTTCAGGTTCTTCCATGCCTTAGTGATAGCAGTGGAATTTCCAGCTCAGTTATTAAAGAGAGGTATGTCACATCGTTCATTCATGCAATGCTGCAAAACTGGCTAAATATAATACCAAAAACTTGCAGGTTTAAAATATTCAATACACTTTTTGAGGAAGTGCATCGGAAACAATCACAGTGGACCATTGCTGAGGCTGAACTACGTGAGGCTGTTCAATTAGCTGTTGCAGAAGTATTACTTCCTGCTTATAGGCGAAGATACAAGTGAGTCATATATTTGAATCTCATGAGGTGAAGAAGAGAGACTCAGTTTTGAGAGTTTTTATGTCCAGTGCTATTTTGGAGAACTCCAAGAACCCACAAAAGTATGTCAAATATAAACCAGAAGATCTTAAGCAACTTATTGGGGAATTTTTTGAGCCGAAGAACAAGAGCAGTAGGAGATAACGATGAAGTGCATGGATAAGCCCAGCCTATTGTCACCGTATGTTAAGCCCACATGTAAATCAATTTCTTCTTTGCCTCATTCTATTATGCAATTTAGCATGGCATGAATTTGGTGCCCCCCTTCATGTTAAGCTTCAAAGCGTCAGAATAGATTAATCATATTAGTAACCAATAATTTGTCAATGCAGACTTATAGATTATAATCTTCTGAAACTTTGTGGGGGTGGGCCAAAAATGAAAGAAGTGCTTTGCAAATACGTTCATTTTAAATGGCTTTGATGAGTTTTCATGATCTTGAGTGCCCTCTAATTTTGTTTGAGATCTGAACGAGTGCCCTGATTACTAAGTGCAGAGTTTCTAGATGAACTTGAAGGGAAGATGCAAGATTGATGGGCATGATTGATGCAACAAGTAAAGCACTTTATCTTCATCAGTTTGTTTCTGTCAAATATGGCTTGTGTTTGAGACAAGATTTCCAAAAGGAAGGAGCTTTCAACATGATCCAAGCTGCATAAATTCAATTTAATCCTCCCAAGTCCTCATTCCTCATATCTATATGGAAGTCCATTTTAGGATCTGGTGAAGCCTTTCAGCAATGTAAAAGGTCTCAGGCGCTCTTTCTTGTATCAGAATATTGTTGTGCTCCATTTTCAAAAGTAAATTGTGGAACTTGCAAGTAATGTACTCCACTTTCAATGGTAAACTGTGAAACTTGTAAGCAATGTAAATGGTGCAGTGGCTATCTCTAGTTGCTTTGTTCCGGTATCTTTCTTGGATATTCTAGGGAACATGCAGTTTGAGTGGTTGTGATTGTAGGAGCTCGCTTATCCAAATGTCAGAAGCTGTGATTTGTTGAGGCGTTATGGAAGAAATGGGAACGCCTTGGAAGGTGGGCTGGTAGAATCATAATCTGTTTTGTGTTGGACCATATTGATGGTGCAGATGCGGAAACCCCTCAGCGTTATGTGACGTTAGTGGGTGGTTGGCTTGCTGTTGATGGTCGTGAGCCAGTGTTAGGGAGCCATCTGACCACACAGGCATGTTTTTGCTGCCCTCTCTCTGAAGGATCCTCCGGCAAGGGAGGCAGCAGATCCTCTGCCATAGCCAGCAAGTTGGGGAAGCGCTCTTTTATGCGCCGAACTGTGAGCATGGCAACCCTTAAGCAGGGGCTCCTTTGGATCACCTTTGGGTCTGCTCCTTTGGTTCTAGAGAGTTGTTTCTACTGCTAAGGGCTATTTTGCTCCTGTTTTCTTTCTTATTTCACGGCAGTTACATCAATGGAGAAGGTTAAAGCTTTGAATGTATGCATTGCTATGGCTTTGCTACCATCAAACCCCTTCTAACCACGTTAAAGCCCGTCTGTGACCTTAGGGACCCTAAACTTTTCGACGATTTTACACTATGTTTTTTCCAGGAAACTTTAGGGTGCCTGTTTCTGGTGGCATCGCCATGGTTTTTGTAGAGGTTTGTCTCAGCGTTTTCGTATCGCTAGGGTTTGTGTAGAGCTTTTCAAACAGGGCTTTCTTTTGGGGGATGCACTTAAATAAATGGGGGTATGTCGTGTGCGTGCAGAGGGTGCTCAAAAACACCTTAGTATTTTAAAAGGCAGATTTGACCCCTTCCATACAAAGTTTAGCCTAAGTAGTGGGCAAAATCACGGGTCTGTAAAAAAAATCCTCCAAACGAGTCACTTAAGGCACATTGTTGTATGGCGTTGAGAGGGTGTGAATCCCCTTGGGCTTTTTGGCTTTGTCTTTAAACAATCCTTTTTGGCTTCCTCTTCAAGCGAGCCACAAACAAATCAAGGCACTACAAAAAAATCCCCCTTGGGGGCTTTTCTTTAAAACAAATCATCTACGACAAACCATTTGGCAAAAACAAATCATCTGATCCTGACATCACCATTTGGCAAGGCTCAATGGAAAATTAAACATGCTTTCCGACTACTACATCCCTTTCAATGCTAGGTAAGATCTGTTTCTAAAATAAAAATTCCCTTTGATTATCAAGAGATTAAAATAAAAATTCTCTTTGATTATCAATTTTTTTTTTTTTTTTTTTAGCATGGTTGCCTACCCCCCGCCCACTTTTACGCGTTGCTGGCTATACCCACGTGTCTTGCCCGTCATTTGTTTTCTTTTTAGCAGTCCGATTCTTTATTTTACGATCGTAGGGTCGAGGGAAATTAGAAAAGCAAGTATTTGCCACCTGGGAGATCTACTGGCGTTAGGTGGTGGCCATAGCCAACTTTTTTCTTTCTTTTCTTCTCCCGTTTAGGGCAAGTGCACTGCTTGCGACCGTGTTCGGGATACGTTCCTTTGTGGAAGTTCGCGCCATGAAACCCAATCCGGCTCGAAGAAGGAATGTAACCATAATCCGGCTCCATTTGAGGTTCATTTACGCTCCACCAACCCAATCCGCTCCAATGAGTTCATTCGCTCCAATCCGACCCATAGCCTTGCCATAGCCATCCTTTGACCTAGATTTTCATGTTTTGCTTATCGCTCTTGATCGGAGATTTGAAACCCAATCAACCGAGTTTTTATTTCCATTTCTTCCTTTCTTTCTTGGCAATTGCTAAAGGGTACATTACATTTGGGCGGGATCTTTTGATTATGGGTGGCTTCAATCAAGGTCACCGATTCTGATTTCTAATAGGTCGTGATGACCAATGGATGCAAGTTCAAAAGCTAGACTTTATTTATCATAGGAGGTCTTGTGTTCATCATAGCCACCTCCTTGAGTGTTGAGCTAGGATATCCTAAGCCAAATCCTATGGAAGTTATGAAGGGCCTGTTTATTCCTAGATTAAATGGAAGTGGGGCCATTGGCCATCTCTTTTTCTTTGCAATGGTTATATTGTGCGGATTTAAACCACAACAAGGAACATATCATGATCTAACCAAGGAATAAAGGTATGTATTTCGACTAAACCATGCATGTTTGGACACTTTTGCATCAATGATATTATTGTCCTTGTAAGATGTATGGCGGAAGCTAGCCTCCATGTTGTTGTTGACCTCTATTGCCTTCATATAATGCCACAGTTAGCAGGATGTTGTGAAATATTGTGCAATTATTTATCATGCATTTGGATAGCTATGATCTTTATGCTCCGCTTGTTAAAAAAATTTGCTCATCATGTAGGCTTGATGGTCTAACTCTAAGCTTGAGTGTTAGCTCTTTTTATTTTTCGGTAAAACTTGCAAATTATGGCTGCAAGTTCGATTTGTTATCAAGGTTCTTTTATTTTTGCAATTATTGATCAAACCTTTTTGTCCATGTGGAGCAGGATGGCTCAGATCTTCGCTTCACGAGAGTGCATCATCATTGTTTGGCTTTTTATCAATATGTTTTGTTATTTTCTTCTGACAATTTGTACCAAATAAGCGTGTGAAGACTTAGACTTGAATTACACTCCATTTTTATTGCGGGTAAGTTCTTTGTAGCCTTTCACTAGAAAATAACCTGTACATATGAAGACGATGAAGACAAGATAAAAGAACAGAGACATATGTGGGATATAGTAAAGCATTTGACAAGAGGTCCCATTTTTCAATGTGCCTACCTTATGGGCATGTCTCATATTGTTTTGGCAAAGAATAAAGTACATTTAGCAGTAGCTGTCCAGCAAGAGGGTGCACCAGCTTGTATGGTGGTTCTAAAGTATGTAATATACTCATGTAAGATTTGCTGAATATAGATGTCCGATGAGTGATGGATTTATAAGGTCTATTCCTTTCCTAGGCTTAGAGAATTACAGTGCATTTTGGGTCCTTGCTTATTTGGAAGGCTGAAGGTGAAGGATACTAATAATCTGGCATGGCTCACTGTATATAAGATCCAGTTCTAAAGAGCAGAGTGGTCACTAATTTTGTAGGTCTTCTCATTCAATAGCAATTTTAGTTCATTGGGTGAAGACTTGTCTCGCCTTCTCTGCTCCCTCTTGTATATCATTTTCTATTATTGACTATTCTCATCTTACTTTTTGTGATGCATATTCTTTTGAGGAAACAAGACTTTCCAGCATGACTTAGACGAATCCATAAAATCATATGTCCATCCCTAATACATCTTCCCACCTGTTCAGTACACACTTCATTATGTTGAATTGCTTCTTCACTTAGGTTATCTTCAAATGCAAAGTTCTCTTACAATTGTGCAGCCTGATGGTCACAAGATTGAATCCACAACAAAATCTAGTCTTGTAGAATGTATTTCTGGACTCTATTGGTAACTAAACACAATATAATTTGCTAATATAATATTGGATATGGTTAGTTGGGTTGGGTGTTAACTATGTTGTTGCAGATGGTTACAGTTATACTGCCCCTATGTAACCAACAATTGGCTTCATTTTATGGTGATTATGATGCATTTGAAGACAAGGGCCATAGGTCTTTGAAGGCACATGAAAGAAGTTTGTCAAATCTATTCCTGTTGTAGCCCTTGTTAGATTTTCCGAAACATGATCTATACATGGTAAATAATACACCTGACACCACATAGTGTTGTTGGGTAAGTTTACTTTCCAGATCATAACTTTTAGTTTCTTTGTCATATTGTACTAGGTTTGCAAAAGCAAAGACAAGCTTGAGAAGAAGACCCAATAAAAAATAAAGAAATCAAGCTTGGCTTGGATTGATATTTTGTTTTGCGGGCATAGAGCAAATTAAAGAGGAATATGGTTACAAAGCTTGTCAAACCTGGCGGGTTGGATTTATGTATGTACTGTGAAATGCTTCTCTCTTCGGCGGTTACTTATTGAAAATTGGCCTAGTTGAACATATCCCGTAATGTGACAAAACTATTGAGCTTTCTTGGGTAATGCTAAGGAGCACCACGACATAGTGGTTTCTTTTTTTCATAAGAGGGCAGCGGTGGTATTTTGCATGACAATCATAAACATCTAGAGACTTCATTTTATCATATTCATATGTGATTTTCTATTATGCTTGTAACTGAATAAATTTGGGCGGTGTTGTTGTTTACGCACTGTATTTTACGTTTACATCGCCCTGTACCTTCCTCACGATTACTATGCATTACTATACCTATAAGTTGACAGGTCAAATTGAGCTCTTGTTTTATTAATACCATACTTAACGTACTAATACGTACAATACGTATGATACGTTTTATTAAAAAACCGTCCAAATGTCATTAGACCAATAGAATTGGTAAAATTATACATTAGAAAAAATACATTATTATATATTATTATAGAATAGGAGTAAAAAACACATTAGGAGACTTTAGACATTAGGGAAATTATAAAATTGTATTATAAAAAAAAAACCGGACAAAACTAGTTCAGACAACAATCCTACTAGCCCATCTGACTACTTTGGTCAATCCCTCCGTAGTCTAATCATTCCATCCTATGATCTAAAAGAACATAGTCTGGTACACCAGTCCTTGGGTAACAGGTTCACCAATTACATCTCTAGTCAAAACTTTGGCTATTAAGGTTAGCCACCAAAAATACAAAGTACATACGACGTATATTGACCCGGCTGTACCATATTATTAAAACCATGGTCACTATTGCTCTAGCTATGAATATCATTTGTAGATACAGCAATAACACTTCAGACATAGGTTATTTCGGTTTAATAAGAGAATGGTCTTCCTGACATTAAAATACATTCCTATTTTTAAGCCCTTTCCAAATTGTTATATGATTCTCAATTTTCAGCATATGAAATAATGGACTTCCTCCAAAACAGAAAAGAAATATCTTTTTCACACAAATTATACTAAGAATATATGACCTTATCATCTTTATATTCAACATAATTTAGACTATGCTTATCTTTAAGAAAAATGTACATCCTTTTATCCATGTCACATCTTTTAGACAAATGTACATCCTGTTATCAATGTCAAGGGGAAGTTTTTACAACCTTATATACTATGGTATGTTTTTAACTTCTCCCTGCATGACGACTGTTTATTAGCAATGCTATACTACATTACTTACTTATGTCTCATTACTTACTTACTACATTACTACTTATGTCTTAGTCATAAGGTTTTTTGCAAGACACAGTAGCAGCAAAGATTGTATCAGCAATGCAGAACTCCAATTAAACTAACACATGGTATCAGTTACTAAAACAGCATTGAGAGGTGCATTAACTCATATTACGCTTAGAGCATAGATTTAAATTGTCATAGTATTATGCAAACATTCCAGCACGTCTGTTCATACAAAATCTGTTCTGAATATATCAGAAAACATACCAAAAAGTAGAGTTTAACCTGCTTACTCAATTTCGTACAAATTCCATTGCATTATGCAGTCAACTTATATAACTGGAATATCATATATACTAGACTGAAGGTTCTATTACCTGTATGAATGTCATTAATGACATATTCTGCAGTACTTTTCTACTTGTGTAGCAGCACTTAGAACCACATAATCAAAATTTCAAAAGTCATACCAAAAGTTAAGCTAACTTTTTGCACTGCTTCTGTCCTATTGCTTATCCAAAAACTTGACTTAACCTTTGTAGCAGATTAAGTTCTTCCATTATATTGCCTCACTTAGACCTAGTACATCCGTTTCGACTGACCATACACCATAACAGCAAAGAAGACACATTAGGAGAAGAATCACCACGTACCTGCACCCAATCATGAGAACGTTAGCGATAGACTCGGTAACGACCCAAGGGCCAAAAGGTACATTAGGTGATTCTTGGCTCATCGCCCTTCACCTAATGTACCCTTTGCTCTTGATGTCTGATAGTCTACTAAGCATGTACTGTCTAACAATTCAGTAAATCACATTACTTTAGTAACATTTATAACAAAAAAAAAGTCTGGCCTTAGTGTCACATAAGGTCCTATGTTACAATACCCTAACACACCCCTATGCTTGCATAATCTAACCAACAACCTGGCCATTAAGCAATTTACAAAAGGGTTATGCTGGCCTGTTATTCACCCCTTTGTTTCATGTACAACCTATCATCTAGGGACTCGGTTTAGTAAATCAGAAATCAATATATGAAAAACCAGTCTGTCTCATTGTTAATAGTAACTAGTATTAGCCTGGATTATCTATGTTGTAAACATATTTACCTCCATACATTTGCTACCATTTACCACCAACTTAATTTTCTTAATGGTCGGATCATGCTCCAACAGTAGGCATAAACAAAGATGGCTTCTTAAAAAAAGCTCGGAACATTTTTTTCCTTCATCTTATACCTATAAATCTTCATTATCGGAATCAAAATCTTCATCAGTAGGTTGTGTCTCAGGCACGAAATGCTCATTATTGCTATTACTTCTGTAAAACCCTGTTGGATTTCTATTAAATCTGCTACCCCTTTTAGCTACGAAGCCACCTCTGTTTCCTTCAAAGCTTCGTTTGGACTCATAGTTGCGACCACCGCCTCTTCTATTCATCCTTAATTTCTCAAGTTTCACTGTATTTTGGCACCAAAGGAGCTCTCTTTCCGTTTCAATATCCGTTGTGTACTCTTCTTCAGAAGTTTGGCTACCGGACCAGCCATCGGAATTAAAACCCATAGCCGAATACCTAATTATTATCTTAGATAATATCAGAGCATTAAAGGATCATAAAGGTCGCCTTTGGAATCGAGCTCAGCTGTTGTCTAATGGTCAAAACCCTAACCTTTATAATAAATTATGACGGTTCATATTAACCAGCTTGTGCTTTAATTTTTGAAAAAGGGGGAAATTATCCTATTGGTTCCATTTTTTTTTTTTTTAAATAACTTAATGTTCCCTTTTACACCTTTAGATATCCCAATGGTGCCCCCTTTACTAGTATATTGAGCACCACTTACCACTCCTTATAGTTAGTAAATACCTCAAAGAAAGTTTATATTGTTATCATTATACACCAATCTCACCTTGTATCATCCATTATTTAAAAAAAAAAAAAAAAAAAAAAAAAAACCCAAAACCTCTGCGTTTCCCCCTCTTTCTTCTTACTCTAGCTGCTGAATCGGAATGGAGATGGAGATGGAGATGGAGATGGAGATGCAGAATCACCTTTCGCCTTGTTTTGTCATGGCAGGAGGCAAACCTTCTCCTTAATACTTCAGTAGCTTGCATTCATACCAGGAAAGAAATATACAGGTCAGCGGCAGCTAATAGCTTCGGATGCAACAACTGAGCAACAATTACTTAAATTTATTTGTTTGTAGGTGTTTGTTTGTTTGTTTGTTTGTTTGAGAAAATATATTATGGTTCATTATTTAAAACTTGAAGTTCTTCATACTAGTTATTGCAACTATTTCAACTGCAATATAAGGAATAATAGTTCTAAAAAATTACAGAAAGTACTTAACATATTGGAGAACATATTGTACGTAAAGTACGTATTTTACGTATTCAATAAGTATTTTATAATTCCAAAAAACGTATTAAAAGTACTTTTTAAATGAGAGGTATGCATACGGTATTAATACGTTAAGTACGTATAATACCCATACCGTACTAAACGTACCTGACAACACTGACGCTGGGGATGTGACTTTCTCCGTTTGGATATGCCCTGAAGCATGAGCAATGCTGCAAGCCTAAAGACAAGCCATTTTAATAACATTTACAAGACATTTGGCTCATTTTCAATATCTGGTTGTCATAGTTTCTTGTAAAAGTAAATATATAACATGTAACAGATCTTTATTTGTAGGCCTGAATTAAAGGGTGCTCTTTGCTGCAAGTCCTTTGAGAATGACAGTCGCCATTCAATGTTATAACTTTTGAGTGATGAAAACCTTTATGGTATGCAAGTGCTCTTGGAAACGGTTAACCAAATAACAAGAATATTACCGCAGAGCCTCATCTTATGATGAGTACCGTCAGAGTAAGTTGATCAAGCAAAGTAGCACGACACTTTAGATTGAAGAGATGGTATTTATTTCTAGGTTGATATGATTGCACATATCAAAGGAAACAAGGGACATCAATTGCATATTTTACAAGTAAAATTGCACATCCCCGATCTTATACTATCTATCTATCTATCTACAACACGAAACCAAACATTTATCTACCAACACCTGATTTGTCAACAAAGGTACACTATTGTGGTGGCTATAAAGGTCCAATACAACCCTCTATAGGACCATCCATGAAAAGATAAATACAAAGAATCAACAAAACTTAAATCGTTGCTCCGTACCACGTTGCATTTAAAAATAAGTTTAGCCAAAGTAACTTCTCTATCCCGCCCTAACCTTCACCCCAACCCTGCAGTTCTGCTAGTTTTTTTTTTTTTTTTGCAATGGCCATGGAGCTTCTTTGTATTCGTTGTTGATGGATTGGCATGCCAGAGGCTGGGCAAGCCTAGCCCCTTCATTTTGCACCTTGATTCTTATGATCCTCTGCATGCAGAAGTTCGAGGTTTCAAAGCTTTGTGAGTTATTTCAGTCTTCTGTCATATTTAGGGTATTACTTTAGCTGAGCTGCTATTAGTGCAGGTTAAGGACATTCCATTTGGAACTAAGGGTGGACTAATCATTGGTATGTTCTGTTTTTTCGACCAGTGCTCAGTTTGTTTGCCATTTGGCCAAGAAGTTTTGGTGCATGAATGTTATGCTATAGATGACATGACCCGGCTACAAAATACAAAACTCGCCCGCTGAAATAACCTGGAGTGGTCATTACATTGTCTTCCTTTTGCAAAGACAACTTTGAGTGGATTATTTAGCGACATAGGATTATGCAGCATGAGTTCTGACATGATTTTTCTGTAGGAGCCTCTATTGAAAGGAGTTGCTCCTAGAGTACAAACTATTTCCTGCAAAATTGCATGTTTAGAATCTATGAAGACAAGCACCGACCTTACCCATGCACTCATAGCAGTTATTGAGGTACATCTCAAGAATGGTACATCTCAAGAACATAATAACAATAAATGTCAAAACCATGGTTGTAACTTCTTTTGTGTTTGTTACAGAAAACAAATGTTATATGATAAACATGAATTATGGGGAGTCGATTTGTGACACGACTATGGCCAAATTGTTGTTTTGATAGATCGGATGAGAGGAGAATATTAGCTTTAGTTGTCTCGACCCACCGTGGGGATCCGAAGGGTTGCAATATTCATCATAACATACTTGACATATATATGCATCTAACATTTCTCAAGCCCTCATAATTGAAATGTTCGAAATTGTATAAACTTTTCTTCTATCTATCAAGAGCAAAATGGTTGTACCTTCAAGCCATAAACATAAGTGCTCAAAAGAAAGATTGAATCTGGCAAAAAACAAATCTAGCTTGTCAACATTTTAAGAATGGCATAAGAAGTTTGAGTATGTTATTGAGCAATCCCAGCCATCTAATTGAAGTTCCCAATCACTTACTTATTTAAATGGTTCTATCTACCTAAATTATGGGCATCCCAATTTCAATGCTTCAAGTTTTGTTAATCCAAATGGTGATGTTAGTGGAACACCCATTATTTTGGGGCCATATAATGGTTATCCAATTTTTTAGGGTTTTGCATATAGTATATTCATATATGCCAGATTTTGCATATATAGAAACGTATATGCTAGATTTTCTAAACATGTATAATTATTATACAATGATTCCTTTGGAATATTCTTGTTACCGGGGCACTTATCTGGGCCGTCTGCTCTTCATCGATTCTTGGTTGCGATTCACTAAGCAATCAAATTTCTTCCAGCTTACTTCTTGTCTTTTTGTAGATTTTTCCAGAAACTGGTTCATTAGTGTTATCAAATTATAAATATTCATTCTTTGATATGTGCAGGCGACTTTCTGGACTAGGCAGACCACATGCATTGTTCGTTGGAAAGGATGTCAATGAAGTATTGGCTAAACGTCTATTGAGCAAGAAGAACTAAATAGAACCTTGAGACCATATGAACTAGATATACTTTCAAAATACAAGCTTGAGAGGAAGTATGTGAAGATGACAAATAGTTAAGAAAGGTTATGTTGAATACTAGTGATGTCGCCAAGAATCCAACAGTAAATACGTACTAAGATTTGCCTTCAATACTGTGTTTGAAAACTTCGTGTGTTCTTCCAACAAATGGAGACAATGTATTTATATTGAGAATGTACCATCGGAATGGAGAGAAAAATATGTGGAACTACTCCGTTTCTCACAATATATGGTTCTGATCGAAATAAAATGTTTGCTGGACTGATACTGGAAAAATTCAATGCTGATTTATTTTTCTTCGATAGTAATACAAAGTACTAATTCTACTATAGTTGCATTTTGATGGCATAATGTCGTCTTGTTGCTGTTTGACGACAATCAAAGATATTGTTAAGACTTAAATGCATTTTCCTACACTTCCTTCACGTTGGCATCTCAAACTTAAAAGCAATGTCTTCAATGTGAATGAGAGCATATGTATTGTCAGGAATTTCATCTGGGGTGGTACATCAGAAGGTGCTGTTGTTAAAGTATCCTGGGCTAAGTGCATGAAGCCTAATATATCTGGTGGCCTTGGAATGTTGAACTTCCGTCTTCAAAGTCGGGTCATGATCTCAAAGTTCATTTGGAGGCTCCCCCTTGGTCAAGATGACTCTCCTAGCTTAAGGTTGGTGCGGCAATCACTTGTCTCCCCTTTCACAAGACAACTATCAAGCCTAGTCCCCCATGGACTTTGTTGTACCCTCTGAATCCATATCCAAATGCTTCCCCATTCCTTAAAGGTCTGCTTGCTTCTTGGGATGCGGTTAGATCTTTACTCCATGTTAATCCCCAAGCTTGTGCTTCATTGTCAATGTCATGCGGTGGCTTCCCTTGCAAGGTACGCATAATCAGTAGCCTTTATGTGCACTTGTATATCCAAAGACCCAATGGCATTGGCAGCTAGCTTGATTAGTCACATTTTGTCATGGGAGGCTTTTCAGACGAGATTTCTGTCATACAGATGGGATCGACAAATTTTGGCTAGGGTGGCTGATTTTTTGCCATCCATTGTGCAACAACTATTGGAATATAAATATGCTGACTAAGCATAATGTGCTTTGAAACAGCTTGATTGGTTCAAAGACTTAGCAATAATCTTTGTGAAGGTCTTTGAAATGTACAAGGCAAAGCTTTTGTCGATCGAAGCACAATCACCCTAAATCAAAGGCCGTAATTAGTGGACGATAGTTAAACGGTAGACTACTATTCTTAGTCTCCCCAGTTGTATATATTGATTGTACGTTATGTACTATGCAATGCTCAGAAGTAGAGATTGTATTTCCCATTGCTTTCTCAATAGAGTTATTCTTGTTCTTCTATTCTATCTCTTGAGTCGATTTTGCGGGGTTTGTGCTGGTTTTGCACTAGTTCTATTATGGTATCAGAGCTTTGTTAATGGAAGAATAGAGCAAGCTATTGGAGAAGCATCCAAATTGGATTGGCCATTGTTTCCAGGAGTTCTTTGGCTGAGATTTGGTGGTGGAAAATCTCATTTGCAACATTGGAGAAGATTCCTGCTTTTTGGCCTGGAGGAAGTGTTTTTGGAGAGTGATTCGGATTTTCCAGCAAGTTCTAGTGTGAGATTCGAGTTTTCCAAGATCTTTTTGGCGACAAAATTCAAGATTCAACTTTTCTAGTGGGTGCTTTATTTGGTGACGGATTTGTTTTCTCAACCATCTTTTTGGCTGCTGAAAACAGGAAAAATTCATGGATCCATTGAAGTTCTCACAGAATGCAAAGCTCACTAATAATAATTATTATGTTTGGAAGAAGTTCATGGTGAATTATTTGATATTTAGTGACATGGGAGCGGTGTTTGATGAAGACTTTATCAGCACCAAGTCAGCAGATGCTGGCAGGGTAAACCAGAAGGCTTGTGCTTTTGTCAAAATGTTGGCTGAAGAGACAATTGAAATCAACCATTTTACTGAGTTTAAGGAGATGTGGTCTCATTTGGAGAAGTCTCTTGATAGCAAGGGTATGATCCAGAACAAAATGAGACATGCCCAATTAGGTGATTTCAAATCTGTCACAGCATACCTTACTCAGATGAAGCAATGGCGCTTGGATTACATGGCCGCTGGTGGAGTGCTGTCTGAAAAATAGCTAATTCAAGATATCTTGGTTGGTCTTCCTCCTTCGTATGATATTATCTCTTCGAAGATTAGATACAAGGAGAAATTGATATAGCCAAAGTAACTATTCTACTGCAACAAGAGGAGTTGGTGCAGAAGCAAAGGGATGGGAAAGTGGACCATGTTAATTTTGTGTCTACTTCTCGGGCTGACACCAAGAAGAAGTTTGCTGATAGCAAAGACTCTAGAAAGTCAGGAAATATAAAGTCTGATGGTAAGAAATCCAAGGAGTTCAAGTGCTAGAATTGTGGTGAAAGGGGTCACTACAATTCGAATTGTAAGAAGGAGAAGAAAAGCTCAAAGGATAGTGACATGAGAAGCACAACAGTCAACTCTAAGGGAGAGACAAGTGTTGTTGCATGTGCCACTTTTGATGCTGAATATCTGAATCTTGCAGCAGCGGCTAGCACCTTACAGAAGGACTAGATTTTGGACTCAGGAGCCACGGTTCATCTTACTGATGTGTTTTTTGAACTTGAACCTCGATCTGGAGGTGATGTGAAGATGGGTGATGGATATTCTCTTCCTATCACAGGAAAGGGGATTGTAGCTTTTCAATTGCATGGACGTGATGTAGTTAGTAAAGCATGGTTTCATTAATTGGAGAAAATAACGCAATTTTGAGAATTTTAAGCACACCTAATTTGCTCAAGCACGAATATTTTTACCTAGTTCTCGAGCGTAAGATACATGAGGTCATTAACATACACATATACATACAAATTATGTGTTATACTTGTACGTGTATGTGATACTTGTACAAGCCCAATAATGGCGCTACAATCTACACCAATAATTCACATCAATAATTTTAGTTCACTATAAAAACAGCTCCATCCGGTCATTCATCTTGCATGGCTTCCTTGCCTCCGTCAAGGAGCACATCCCATCCTTCAAGTGCTACTTGAGCTACGACGATCTGTGTGAATGCTATAGAAATGGTGTTAATCTTGATCCATGGCTCCAGTCCAAAGCAGATGGTCCTGCTAGTGCTTGCAGGAAGCTCACTCGTGTTGTGGTCCACCTTTATTGGCTTCCTGATCAGGAGATCTTTGAGCTGAATGCCATCACCTTAGCAGGTGTTGATGATGAGTGAATCGTTGAAGACTTGTGTACCTGCCAAGGATATAATAATGATATATGAGCACTTCTATAGTATGTAAGGATGTAATAAGCATAATCAATGTTATTAGTGATGACTATTGTATCTGTTAAGGATATAATAATGATATGAGCACCTATGAACTATGTAAGGATGTAATAGCACAATGAATATTATCTGATATATCATACTTGAGTATAGTTTAAGGTTGTGCTCTTCGACCTCCACTTTATTTGCAAGCAGTCCCTAATTTCAATCACACCTAAATTACTCAAGCACAAATACTTTTACCTTAGTAAAATCCACAAAGCATGTTTTCACTTGATACACATATCCATACAAAATATGCATTATACTTGTACGTATACATGAGTCTTATATACGCTCAATAATGGCGCTACAGTCTACCCCAATAATTCACATCAATAATTTTACTTCACTATAAAAGCGACTCACCGGGGCTAGAGGTCATTCATCTCCCATGGATTTTTCACCTTCTTTTGTTCACCACATTGAGGGCGATCAAGTGCTCAATGAGCTACAATGATCTTGTTAGTTGCCTAGGCAGGGTATTCTTCTTGATCCCTACCTCGATCCAAAGCTATGGGCGCCGATTCGTTGGTTCGGGCTAATTCGTGTTATGATCCACTTCATTTTGGCTTTCTGGCGCAATAGCTATGAGATATCGGGGATCACTCCCTGCATTTGTTGATGATGAATGAATCACACATTCAACATTGTATAGTGTAAGAGCTCTTGTGTTAAGATGAAAAATGCAAGGCGTAATGAATAATAACTAGTCTATGTACCTTGCATATTTATATGATATAGTAATTATGTAAAACAACAATGCATACCTCAAGAGTTCTCATCATCCTCGTTAGCTTCTTTAGCCACTAATTCTTGCAATTGTGCCCCCACACTCTTGGGGATCACCACTAACAACGGCCTGGTCTCTACAGCCCAATCGTAGTCTATTGTTTTCAAATGTTGGTAGCGTATGGTCATTAGGATTGGGTCTCCAACTCTTTCTCCAAAATCCCTATCTTTGCATTGCATATGAGGTTCCCTTTCGGGCAGCCAGGCTCAAACCAAGAGACAAACACCTCTTAAGTAATGAGGGAGATTAGGGTCCTCTATTGGGTCCTCTTCGCAAAAGCCATCCCGTCAGAGCGTTATCATGTGGCTTTGATCAAGAAGAGCATTCCTTTCTTGACATCTTGTGCACGGTGAATATTTCAACTGGGTTCTTGGGTCTACCCGAAAGGCCCTACATAATGAGATGCTTCAATGTGTTGATCCACCAACACGTTTTGGGTTCTTCCAATGCGTCTTGCACAGTTTGGGCGGAAATCTTGAATGACACTCTGTGGGGCTGAGCGTCCCCAAGCTTTTCGCAACAAGGTGGACCAGTAGTCAATAACTTCATTCATATATGTGTTGGACCATGATTTATCGCTAGCTCTAGAAATAGCCGCCCGTTGCATCATGTACTTGGCAATAGAAGATCTCAATGCACCTATATCTTTCAAGCTCCCATATGGCACTTGCGACCTTGGGTGACCCCTCCGGAATCATAGGTAAACCTTGGGCATCCTCCTTCCACATTCCCGATTCCCTTTCGTGTGAGTCACTCTATGCCCCTGGCCTCATCTTGTAGAACATTAGTGGCCATCCATCCTTCATGCGAGAACTTGAAGAGTAGAGGTTCCAAATGACCACATAAACGGTCCTTCTTATCGGGGATAAAACCTTTCACCGAATTCCTTCCAATTAGGAACCTCGACACAAGGTAAGGTGAAGGAGACTTTGAACTACACTGCCTGAAGAGTTACATAAGCTCACGGAATAGTCAATGCATCGATCTTCTCATTAGAGTAGAGTAGTTTCAAAGAGGGCATCTATGTCATCGTGGGTGTGTCCAACCATCATGAATCCCGGTGCACTTGATCGAAGACACCTAACCAAACCAAGTATGACAAGTAAGAAAAAGATACACTGTTCTTGTTTTGACCTGAGCAATTGTCTAGCTAGAGTAAAGCCTCCTAGGCAACTTCTTGGTACCATAGGGCCCTTGGGAGGAGGGAGGAAAATCATTCCTAGTGCCATTTACCATTTTGTTCTAAGGGCATCCGTGCTCCACCCAGCTGACTTTCGGGATGATGTATGTCTCAAATGTCCCCAATTGTCCTCAGATTGATTCTCCAGTGTTTTCAAGGTATGATTTAAAGATCCCACATGAAAATTCGAATCATCAGGCCAGAGGTCCAGTGAGAAGTGGCCCAAGGCACCTACACCATGCCCGTGCATGAGAGCACCTGTAACACTCACCTTCAATCGTTCACCCCTCCAAACAGACTTTGCTAGCTTTTCTAGACGAGGAACCATGGTCTTATTACGATCCATCTTATCATGTATAATGGTTAAAGCATGTTCGGGGAGATCGATGAGACAAAGCTCTCCATGACCGATAGAGACTCACGCATGAAAGTTGAGTTGTCATGTGAGATTTCCTTTCACGACAAGCTCCCTTCTTTCATTTGGATCTCTAGTCTTGGCAAGCTTCTCCTTTATCACAATACAGGTATTACACTTAGAAAATGCTATCCTTTTAGCGATTGCTACCTCTGAGTGGTTCTCCTTCCATGCTGACAAGATATCTACCTCTTGATGTATGTCCTTTTTAGTCAAGATGGAAGGTAATCTCTTCACGTTCTCTCTAGTGCCTCCACTCGTAACCTTTGAGCGGTGTGGCATAGTCACCGGCATTTTCATCTATATACATACATAGCAACGTGATTCCGCCGAGTGTATGAGATCTTGTCTTCTTAGATCCGGAGTTTCCATGCTCCGCAATCCCGCGGGCCACTCAAAAATAGCTTCCTCCATTTGTAAAATGTAGAAATGGGTATACCATAAGCACTATGCCATGCCTTCACGCAGACTTGCTTGTTGTTCAGCATTAGCTTTGTGACAATTCCATTCTCTAAGCAAAGATCTAGCATATTGAAAGCAAAAGTTGTGCGTTGGGCTTTCATGTTCGATTAAAGGTCCTCATGCGAGTTTCTACCTCTTTAAGCGTGAAATTAGCACAACATCTCTTCAAGCGGCGAGCGAGGACTGGCTGCAAGATAAGCGTCGGTTATTGGTTTTCTTTCACATTTGCTTAGGAGGCGGAGCATGGTCAGCCCTCCTGTTTACCATGTGGTATTGTCTTTTTTTTGGTATTCCAACCTCGGCACTGATAACATAAGGTTCTTTCTCGGAGCTCTGTCTCCTTCCGCGGTAGAAACTAGACTTTGGCGGAATCTTTGTCTACTAGAACCAATGCTATTGGCCATCTCACCAAATCATGCACACTGGCGGCATTTACGCGCACAAGCTTTGACGGCGCATGGAAATGTTGTCGGGCATAGACGCGGGTTCATAATAGAAACCCCTATCGATTCTTCACCCAGCTTCATGTCAGACACAGCATCGTTTGGATCTGCGAAGACGATGACACCTGAAGCATAAGGCATATTGCAGCACTAGTCTTCTCCACTAGTTGATCTCTAGAAATCCCATGCACTTCACTTGGTTTCTTTGATTTTCTACACTACCATTTTTTCCCCACGCCAATTTATCCGTTTGATCTGACCAGGTGGTGTGCAGACATCGGGTGCTGCATCGATTTCATTCTTCACGTCGCTTTTGCACCAAAGAACAAAGCTACCGATAGCTTCGCCTAGCTTGTCCACTTCTAGTTCGGGAAACGGAAGTGGTATGCGCCATCAACACAACTAGCGAAAATACTATCAAATCCTCTGGCACGGGAACGTTGTGGTGGTGCATGAAGTTGTGCACTCTGCCTTCAGCCACTTTCTTCCCCAACAAGTAGAATGACTGTAGTGTTTCCATCCTACAAAACAGGTCAACATTGCTCGTCAACATCGCGATCGTGATCCTATGGACCACATTGGTAAGAAAATAAGTGGGGCATTATTCATGGCCCCACCAAGTATTATTTTATGAGCTCAGCTCTAACTCAAAACTTCAGCTCTAACTAAAATGTCTATGGCCCACCAACAAATCATTTTCCTCTAGGATTGCATGACAGAATACCTCCACAAGATCGCGGAGGCGATCCTCTGGACCACTGAATTAGTTATGACCATTAGCTCTCTAACTAAATTAGTTATGACCATTAAAAAATCATTTTCCTCTGGGATTTACCTCCACAAGATCGCAGCCACGATTATTTCGATCACGGCAGATTTAGAGCGATGTAGTGACGCCGCATTAGCGTCAATATCTGGCGGGGATGTGATCGCGATTCCTTTAAGCGAATCAGAAAGAACTGTCTGGTTGAACAACAAAATCCTACTCGGTGAGTCTTCGGTTATTTGGACGTAGGCGTAAATAATAATTGCAACTGTTATTTCCACCACAAATGTCTATTTTACTGTTTATTAGAATGGAGAATGTCCTAATTTGGCAACCATATAGCGGATCTACAATCATATAAGGAAGATCACCCATCTTAAGGTGATGGACTGCACCATTAAGCATCATTATTACATTCCTCCAAGAAATGCACCATTGATGGACGGGCTTTAGCAGGTTACAGAGAGCCGTAAACAGCATATACCATATAAGAGATGGTTTTATTCTGATGCGCGAATGGTGTGGTTGTGGAAAGGCATAATCATAATTAATTTGAGGCAAGAATTCGAGAAAACCCCTTATTCAAAGAAATTTGAGGCTAGAACTCTTATCGGCACATAGGAATTGCAAAATCCTCTCAGCTAACACTTTGTAATCACATATTACTATTATCTCCCATACATAAACAACAAAACAGAACTCACCTCCTTAATTGATTAATGTCTAGCAGCATATGCAGTGAAGGCCTTAGGATTGTGAACCCTGGCAGCTTGCGACACTCGAGCGCCTTCAAGAACAGAGCGAGCGCCTTCAAGAATAGAACGGTGCCCTTCAGAAACGGTTTAAGCCCTCGAGGAAATCGGCGCCTTCAGGAGCGTAACGTTTGAATTCAAAATTGAATCCCCAACAAGGGCGGCCTTGAAATCTAGTTCCTAATTTCAAAGCGTAAAACATCCTTTTCGTCAAGTAGCTCCTCCGTATGAAGGCCGAGAAAAGGCGCGCTTTTATTCCGTGGCGCATTTATTAAAGCGGGGATTTCATTCCTGAGGGCGATGGATGCATGTCTTTCTCAATCTGATTTTTGAATCCGGACGTCCAAGTCTAGAAGGTACCTCTTATGTGCTTTATGTCTTAATTATAGCAAATTTATTCGCTCTCCGAATGATGGCGGCTGCATTAGTGGCGATGTAATTATAAATGCGGCAATAATGGCTGACAATTATGGCGTCGAGAATCATACGTGTGGCATTAATTTTGGCGACCACGGGGTACTACTTATTCTCGTTAGCCAAAAAGTTTTTAAAGGGAGTAAGCCATCGAGTAAATCCGGCCTTGACTCAATTGGCCTTGATTGCATAGTCCGGAAAGCCACTTTTCAGTTTTTCTAAGCGCCCAGCGATCCATGGCACCCTAAAGCCGGCTCTTAGAGAAGGTAAGATCCCTTTAAGCTCATGAAGATCGTGACGTGATTTTTTTGGAGAATGTTTGTTTTATTTTTCGCTTCTTTTATTTTCGCTTGTTTTGGAAGTGCCACAAATTTGTGGAATGCTTGGCGAGGATCGTGGCGCGATCTTGTGGGTGTTAAACGAGGGATGCGACCGCGCCGGTCTTCTAGAGTACTTGGCGGGGATCGGACCCAGCGATCTTGTGGAGATCTTCGACAACAAGCTTGCTGATTCTGGTGGAGTGCTTGGCGGGGATGGCCAGCGATCTTGTGGAGTGCTTTCGGCATGATATGCCAGTTGTGGAGAACTCGGCATGATCCTTGTCAGCGATGTTGTGTAGTGTTATGTGGTTTACGTTCGTACCATCGGCTTTATACTTGCATTTCGTTTGCTTACGGCTTTGGTTTGTTTACGATGGGACGTTGAACACGCCAAGATCATCACACCTTCAAATGAAAATGGTGCATTGAAATTACCACAAGCAATTCCTCAAACCAAAGGTGACCGCAGGAAAAGTTGTTCCTCGGTTGGCAAGAAAGGCGAGGACATACAACGAGATAGGGATTGTGATTGTTATGTGGGGAAGGAACAAAAACAATGTCGGGACGCCATTATATCTGGCGTGGAGGATACACAACAATAAATTGTTCCATGAGTAATGCGTTAAAAGTGGACGAACTACGATCCTCACCGATGATAGCTAGCAAGTTGAAATGTTTCAAGGCTACCTGAGGAAAAAAAATATTCCCTACTAGTGCAAAAGGATATGTATGGGGCCGCGGTCTCACGAATCTTTATCTCTTCAGGAATAAAGGCGTGGATACCGTCCCGGTTTCTCGACATCGAGTGAAAGGTTTGCTATTAGACAAAAGAAACCACCGAAAACATTGCATTGAAAGCTAAACGTGATGAGAAAATGCCTTCTGGTCATGGACACAAACGCTAAGAGCCTCGGCCAAGAAGAAGAATATAAGGCACTCCGCCTCTAAAAGCAGGACTCTACCTAGACCAGAGCCCTATCGTGGGCACCCGCCCAGCGTGCATCCTTCAGCTATTATTGATCCCACACAGCCTTTGGCTATTTGTGCTCCACCTGTTCCAACGAAAGACACGTTGGTTCCCAACAAAATATCTAAGTTTCACGATCAACCGCGAAGCCCGACAACATCGGATAGTGGAGGCAACCCCCGATCGTCCTTTTTACCAATCCGGGATTATCTTCTTCGAAAAGCTTAGCATGACCGGTTATGCCAACCGAAGCTTAAAAATTCAATCCAGGAAGAACGTTAAGTTACCGACAACAAAGCGCACGAACCTTGAGCAAAGTTTAAAGCGGTTTTATCAAGCTTGGTGTTACCGGGTTTATGAAGGTATCTATTTTGGTTGCGAACCGGCTCCCGCTAATCACCCATCGAATGCATTCAAATGACCATGTATTGCAAACACTTGTGAAGAGCTTCAAGTGGGATCCTACAGAGAGGTCCTCACACCCAAGGACGTTGTCCCCGCCGACCCAATTACTAGGTGATCGTTATTATCCATCATATAAGTTTTGTGCTTCTTAACTAATCGATTGTGCATTATTTCGGGAAAAAGATCACCGGAACACGAAAGTGATTTGAAGGGCAAAAATTTTGGATAATTTCGGCAACCATAGTATATGTCTTGACTCAATTGCTTTTTTTGCGGTGTTGTTGAGAAGCTGGAACAACGGCTTGAGTTTGCTAAAGCCTACGCCGTAGAGAAGGACCAGTCTTTGAATGGAAATTTGTCGGATAGAGAATATATTGAATTGAGCATTGATTGCAATGAAGTCATTGCTAACACCGTATATCTGAGAGAGCCTTTGATAGAGAAGTTTGAACAGCTACGGCATCAACAACAAGGCATATGGATGTCCTCCGGGACCCATTGGTACTTTGCTACAACATCGGCATGGAAGGTATTTTGTTTTCTTAGCTCATCAACAGCGGCCGATTTCCACAGACTTTCCGAGATAGCTACTATAACATTGAAGGTGAAGGAGCTAAAAGATGAAAACAGTTCATTTTGGAGGAGGCGGGTCTTTAAAAATTAATGGAAGTGGCCAACAAATGGGTGAGCGAAAATACGTGATGAACCACGGGATTTACCACGATAGGGCCAAGGGACTTCTTCAACAAAACTTGGCTAAGATACCTTAGAGGCATGTCTAATGCGAGAGGTTTGTCCATTTGCTAGATGAGATTTTGGAAGGAAAAACATACCTTAAGATGCAAAGCCGGGATATCCATGGCGAGGTTTTTATTAAAGCAAACGCATACCATTGACATTAAGCTTGACCTTCATGCGCAAAGAGATTGTGTCCTATGCTTCCACATTGCTTCGTGAAAAGATTACTCTTCCTTGAAGAATTGTTGTCCCGACTTTCTGCTTCCGCAGAACATCGGTTCTTGATATATCTCGATTGGGATCGAGAATACGTGAAAGCCAATTACAACAAAGATCATGTCGGTGGGTAATTTGCGGTTGCTTTTTAGAGCCGATTAGATCGATTTTGAAACACGAAGAGGCTATCAAAATCAAAGAAAAGAAAAAATGTTGTTCACGCGATTTGACAAAGGAAGGATTTCCTCGTCCCTCCGAAGATCGAGAATGCAACTTTGGTGTTCATTGACATTAGGGATTCTCTACAATATGGACTGCAAAAGTACATGGAACTCTTTACAAGAATATCCGGCATGACAAACGCTAATATTTATCACCTAGTTATTACGATGCAGGTGCGTGGAACTTGCCCGATTGTTTATAGCGATGTGATTCAAAATGGTCCCCATTTACGTAGGCACATATGACGAGCAAGGATGGATGAACAAGAAAAGGGTGAAGGAATATCGATATTACATCACCCATATTTCAATAACGAAGCGACTCTAGGGTAACGTCGATATTACTCGAGCTCGAACCCGTTTGACCGCCGGTGAAACGGCACCAAAGAACACCCCTTGCCACCAATGCCCCACACCGTAATGAAGAAACTGATGAGAAAAATGAGAAAAAATGGCAGATTTACTTCCACAGGGTAAACCGGATACAAGTTTGTCGAATGGAAGGTGATCACGCACGAAATGCGGGTTGAAGGCATCATATGCTTACTACATTGTTGACGGTGGGTGCCCAAGGATGGTTGTGTCCTTGATTTCTTCAAATGCGCTTCCCGTGTTCTTTAATGCAGTGGAAAGAAAAGTATTGCATCTCGAAAGCCAAGGTAAAGTATGCCGATTTCTTAGGACTTTCTTGGATAAGTTTGAAAAAATGGTTTACCCCGCACTAGGGAGACAAGATTGAAGAGGAGAAAGGGTACACTACAAATGATCCCGACAAGATCAATATTAATATTATCCAGTAAAAACGTATATATCCAAGCTTGATGAAATCTTGGATCAAATGGATGAGAAGAGCTACAAGGAAAGGATGCAGGAGACCAAAAGACTTCAGAGTCATCGAGAAAGGTATTAATGCGTTTAGAGCCTATGTTTCAAAAATTGGGGGCTTTAAACAAAAAGATTTGATGCCTACATGCCTTTCACATCTTGCGGGTCAACTTTCGAATACATAGGAATGGACGGTGGAAGGCTGATCGAGGGTGAGCCAAGTGGTACAATAAGAGCACGGGTTGTAGCCAAGAAAAAGAAGCTCTTCCATACCCCGATATCGACTCGGTGGTCCAAAATGGCGATCGGTGGGAAGCGGCGCAATGGATCTTGAAATCGGAAGGACGGATCCACATCTCCAAGTCCCTTACCGAGCCATGTGTCCAGACATCTCGAATGTAAACGTGCTATCTGGAGATGGGACACATCCGAGGTTATAAGAAGGGGCGGGAACATGTTGCTAGGATATCACGAGATAGGTGTTGTACCCTCGAATTAGTATCGTAAACCCGGATGGGTAAATTACGCCTCCGGCAAAAGAAATGTACATTACTATATCCGAGGAATATAATGTATAAGGCTTTGAAGATTTGCACATCTTTGAGTTTTATTATTGTTTGAGTTTTGTTTCTTGTATAAACTTTCGGTGACGCGATCTTTGTTAGCACTTTCTTAGGTTGATTTGCCTTCTCCGGACTTTCTTTGTAAATTAAGAACTAATCATATGGTAGCTAAACAAATCAAAATGTTCGCCAACCGCGATCTTCGCTATCACTTTGTTTTCTTTTTTCATCCATATGTAGACCTAAATGGACTTGTGATCTTATATCCATGGGCTAGCTAAGCGGCTTTTCAAATTTTCGCCATCGCGATCCTCACGAGTATTTTTACTATTTGTTGTGGGACAGCTCTTACTCTCAGAAAGGAGCTTGGGATAGCCTTTATAAAATGTCTAAACGGGATATATCGGCCGGTTGTGGTGGAAAATCATCGAAAAAAACGCAACTTTTACTCTGTTGTAAACCACTTACTTGTTTTATAGACAACCAAGAACCTATTTCATGCTAAACGAATTCGAAATTCTCTAATTAATGAATTCGCTTAGTAAGGTGAGGAATGTCATGTTTGCTCCCGGATTACGTCTAATATCATGTCTCTTGCTGAATTTGAGAAAGCAGCCATCACATTGTTCGGAAATGGCAAAGCCTATCTCTGCCAAGAGGAATCCACTTTGAAGGAATTGACTTGAAAAGTCAAGCAGTTCATGGCACATGGGCCTTCTGTAATGGTTTTTGTATGTCTTTGATGGATTCGGTTTATAAGATCGGCATGGTCTTGTATGTGCTGATTTGGTTTGTTGAGCATCACGTGGCATGCTCTTTTTTTCGCCATGTTGGAGGCAATCATTGCATATGCTTTGTACAAGAACAAGATGGTTACAGTGTATTCCCTCTCGAAATGTGTCAAGCTTTGAGTGTCTTTGCATGCCACCTCGAAAGCAACCTCAACGGCCTTTTCCACAAAGAGGGCTATTCATCGAAAGCAACTCAACCTCTTTGAGCGGGCCGATTCTGATTTGTGCTATATGTCCGATGTTTCACTAGGTGGAAAGAGTTATTTTTGACCTTGATTGATGATTTCACCAAGTGTATACTTTGTAATCCAAACTGAGGTGCTTGGTAAGTTCAAGGCCTTCAAAGCAAATAAATGGGGTGACGCATTGTGGTTAGTAATAAAAAAGTTGAGAAGTGACAATGGAGGTGAATATGTTTCTAATGCCTTTGATGAGTTCCTCATGGAAGAAGGTATTGAAAGACAGTTAATCATTCTTATGCTCATCCACAAAATGGTGTAGCTGAAAGGAGGAATAGATCTTTGCTTGATTTGGCAAGATCTATGATGAGTCACAAGCAACTGTCTGAATCTTTTTGGGAAGAGGCAAGAGGACAACAAAGATATTTGGCAAAAATAGGTCGCCACTAAAAAGGTAGTCCAGTTGTGACTCCTTATGAAGCATTTTGGAGAATGAAACCGGATGTGTCTCATTTGAGGGTGTTTGATGCTTGGCTTATGCTTCCATACCGCCGAGAAGCTGAGAAAAAGATGGGAAGTTGCATGACGTATCGGCCAAAGCCATCTTCATTGGGTATCCGGAAAATAAAAAAGGTTATAAGTTGTATGATCCTTCCAACAAGCAGGTTATTGTAAAGTGGAGTTCAAATCATTGAAGCATGTGTATGATGGTATATCTTCCAATGATTCTCTTTGATTCACAATGACAAGAAGCTTGGATGTTGGAGATCTAATAGCACCGGCCGGTAGACCTCTCTCCCTCTCTAGTGGTTTCTCCAAAGGAACTCGATTTGCTGGTGGGAAATAGTGGCACGGGATGATCCTAATCCCACTTTCAGCCCTATGGTCCATGAGCGTGTTGGTTCCTTTTCAGTGGGGAGTCCAACACACATGAAGGTATCAGAAGCACCGATCCAAAGACTGCTATAAAGACCTATTGTAGCACCCGCTATACCTCCCGTTGTTGAACCTAGGAGATCCAAGACGTCTCAAGGGAGAAACAAATTGTTGCAAAACCGTTCAAAGACCCGTTGTACCCGTTGTTGAAATTAGGAGATCAAAGACGCCCCGATGGAGAAACAAGAGAAGTCTAATGGATCATGTAACCCTGTTTTAATGGCAAAGGTCCGGGATCATGTTGATCCACACACCTTTCATGAAGCGACTAGTGATCCACAAGTGGCGCATGTAATGGAAGAAGAATACTCTCAGCTAGCGAAGCAAGGCACATGGGAATTGGTTGAACTTCCAGCTGATAAGCAAGTTATTGGCTGTAAGTGGGTGTTTAAAACCAAATTTCATGCTGATGGGGCAGTGTCAAAGCACAAAGATAGACTTGTAGCCAAGGGTTTTGCACAGAAAAAAGGCTTAGATTATGATGAAGTCTTTGCTCCCATAGCCAGAATGTCCACTATGTTGGGGTTCATGTCATAATGTTGGAATTAATGTCAGAATTTACAACAAAGTTGAAAGACAGTCTTGAGAATTGCTGAGATGAGTTGTGAAAGATTATTGGCATGCACATTGTATGATGGTATATCAGAACAAGGTTGTGAAACATAGAAAATGGTTTAAACAACCTAGTACTAAGCAGAACAATGGTTTACTTAACCTAGTTCTTGCTATTGAGTCAAAGTAGCAATGGTGATTATATGGAAGTTCTTATATTAGGTCATATATGATCTAATAAGATATAGGGACGTTCAATGGTTAAACCATGAACATGATTTAAAGGAATATCCTGGAAGTGCTATCGATATGCCTGGAGCCAAATTTAGTTCAAATAATTCTCGGTCCAATGCGATACAGGCATGATGATCGGATGATTTCGGAAAGGAGCAAGCGGTCTGGCATGACCGCCGGACTGCTCAGATAAAGTAAGAAGCATGACGAAACATTAGACATCGAATTTACACTGAAGTTTGAGGACGAAGTGAAGGTAAGAATTGGATGAGTTGAAGCAGTCTAAGTTCGAAGCTACAGTGTTTATTTCGATCCCATATGAACAGTGCCTAGTATGATTTTGTTCAATGGTTATGATTATCTATTTGAGTCATGAAATGAAGTTATTTTATTGACATTGTATTTACTTAACAATGCTTAGAATATAAGTACTCAACTTGATCTTTTGGTTATTGATTTTATCTAAGGCAAGACCATTGAATATCTATAAGGTTGAGTTGGTTTTAGTTGGTTTTATTCCATGTGAGGCAGCATATGATGCTTCTTTCATGCTTGTCTTGCAACGATTTTAAAAAGTATAGCTCAAAAACGAGTAGCAATTCCATTTTGATGCAGCATGCATTGCTTTTTGAGGGACACATCAGATTAGAAATATCTTCTAAAAACTTTTAAGCAATGCAGAAAGCACAGGTTGAACCATCCCAATGCAAAGATTGACACATTGGAACATCAGCCTAATTTGGTGGCACAATTGATAAAAGTGAAGTAGATCAAGAAAAGCAGCAGAAAACTTTAAGTTTAGACCTTGTCCTCGTAAGTTTCCAGCAGTCAACCCTTGTATGACAATACCCTGTTATGATCAGAAAAATTATATAGTACAGGTACCTTTACACGTTCTAAAATTCATGCCATGCCATAAAGCAAGAAAACAACGGGTATAGAAGGCCAAAGGCATCAATTTGCAGGCATTCGGAGTATAGAGAAACAATAAGCTGAAATTGTTTATCTAGTTCCCTCAATGTCTACTTTCATTCAAGCTTTTTTCGATACAAAAAGTTGCAAAAGAAGTTGTTCAAGGTCTTCCGCTGTATATTTAATATACTTTTCAGCATTCTTGGAGTTCTCCAAAATAGCTCTGAACATAAAATCATGATTGAAAAACCATAAGCCTCTCTGCAGAACAATAACAATCATGAAATTTAGATATACATGACGCACTTATATCTTCGCAGAAAGCTCCTATAAGCAGGAAGTAATACTTCTGCAACAGCCAAACGAACTTCTTCCCGTAGTTCAACTTCAGGAATGGTCCAATGCAGTTGTCTTTGATGCACTTCATCAAAAAGTGAATAAAATGTTCTAAACCTGCAAATATTCTGGCATGTTATACCTGGCCAAATTCTATGGTACTGCCAAATTTTATGGCAAACCTCTCTTTAAGAACATATCTGGACATTCCGCTGCTACCAGTCGATGTTAATCCTGGACCACTGAGGCACAGAAAAACCTGCAAGGAGTTAACGATGTTAAGAGTTGCTTCAGTCTCATAGAGACCATTTGAATATTCAACCACAACCTTCCCCCATCCACTTCGCTGATATTCTTGCGCATGCTGCTGAACTAGTCGACGGTGTCTTTGTATCCAGTCATCGCCCAGCAACTCTTTCGCCTCTGATCTGTAATGAGGCATGCAGTAAATGGCTTAAAAGAGTGATAACATAGTAAGATCCCACAAGCTTCTCACCCTCGAACAGCACGAACAATGTAGTGAATGTTATTCATCAAGAAAATATGTGCGAGAGCAGGATCAGTGTACTGCTTTGCTTTACCATCGAGGTTGCTCAACAGTGCTTGCATTATCTTGGCAGTTGATTTTGCCAAATAGGAACTTGATTTATCTCCTTGATCATCACCTTCCAAGTGCTGCTCTAACGTTATTTGATAGCTGAAATAGATAAGTCGGCCTTGAATAGTTTTTGCTGCTTAGTTCTGATAGGGATCAACAGTAAGAAGACATTGGTAACTTACTCCAAGAGGAATTTCACATAATTAATGACGTAGCTTGTAAGTGGATGAACAGTTCCATCCTGCACCACTGTCTTTGTGACATCATCCTTTTCAACTCTCTCCACAAAATCATCAAAGATATCCTTGGCAGTCTGTGCTAGCATCTGAGTAAGCCCAACGGCTGCTTGAAGGAGACTATAAGCCTCACTTCCATAAAAAATGACTTCTATCTGTGAAGTAATACTGCTTGTAAATGGTATGAAGAAATCCAGCATACAAAAGAACAATCAATGTTAAAAGCTACACTTCTCTTCTGATTGTTCTAGTCCATGATCCTATTTCAGCTAGAGAACTATACGTAATTCTGCTTTATTTGGTTGGTACCAGGCAGTCTATGTTAAGGATATAGTTTTCCTTTTATTAAGGTTCTTAACACGTCATTATCGCATAACTATGATGTGACAGTTAGTGTTCAAGGCTGATGCTATAGACTAAGGGTACCATTTTACTAATTTTCATTTAAAGATAGTTGTGCATGGAAACGTTGACTGTATTTGACTACTAGTAGAGAGGTCCGATATCTCATTGAGCATAAAGTTCATTGTAGCTAGGGATAATTTGAAATTTCAAAAAAGGACATGTGGATAGATATGTTCATGTATTGAGTTTGCCAGCATGCCATATCATGACATGGCATCCTAGCCAATCTGAAGCAGCCTATGTTATCACATGAGAAATCGGTCTGGGCATCACATCTCTGTCCATTTTAATCCCCGTGCATGTGTAATGGATTTGTTCATGGTGAATACAACGAATTTGTTGTTCATTTTAATCAATCGCTTTTTCCAATTTTACCAACCTCAGGCAGAAGATCATGCATGGTCTCATACATGTCGAGGAAAGCAAACAGCTTTTCAGGTGACCTTTTTACTCTGCTATAGCATTCCCAGTGCTCAGTAAATTACTGAAGCTGTTTGTAGTCACTTTCAGAAAACATTGACTCTGGTAAGGATCCATGCCACAAAATACTTCGTTACAGAGGTCACGTTCCGCTGCATATAGCACTTTGACCTGATCATAATATTCATAATTATAGCTATCATGAAACTTTTAATCAGAAGACAAAGAAAGGGATGAATCCCAAAAGGTAACTTACAACAATGCACATGTACAGATTCCAGCTCCGGATTTTTCCTTCTAGATGTTCCCACTGAAGCTTTTGAACTTCATCTTTTGTAAGCTTTTCAAATCCAAGTTTCTGTAGAGTTTGTTCTAGAGAGGATGCTCGAATTTTACTGCGATAACAGGCATTAAAGAGCTGCGCATATTAAACACTACACATTTCACTGAAATCGAAACAAACACATACCTATAAATCTGAAGACACTGCTGAATATGTGCTGCAGCAATCAACCGACGTGTCATTTCTTGCAGGTTGAGAATAATTTCAGAAGGAATAAGAACTAGGGGCAAGTTTTCTAGTTTTGCTCCAGGAATTTCAGAAGATGTGATCTCAATGGAGTTCCCATTTGCAGCCCCAAATGCTTGAGACTTTTCCAAGAACTTTGAGAGTTTAGCAGGGTCTTCTGACTTGCTGTAATGCAGTTTGGATACAAAAATAGAAGACTATAAGTTTTACACATTGACCTAGTCTAATTAGTTCAAATATACTAGATTTGAGCCGATTTCAAATGCACAAATAGGCACAAAACAACACACCTATGTCGAACAAGTAATGAGCAAAACTCTTCACTAAGCTTATCCATTGCCGCAGAAAGTACTGAACGAGCAAAGTTAAGAGCGCCATCACTGCTCTTGTTATATGAGAAGCATTCAACATTCTCAAGTAACTGGTCTACTGCTGCCAGGTAACTGACAAGATCTTCCCGAGGACCTCCAGAAATTCTGGCTTCCACCTATTGCATGAAGGATATAGCATTGGGTGTTAGAGATGTTGACAATCCACTTTCTAACTGTCCAGAAACATTTGAAGACATCTGGGAGGGCTCTTAAAACATCATTTCTTGTGTTAGAACATGGTTTTGACCATTAAAGTCTACACTAAACTAGGCTAGACTCAAAACAATCCCCAAACTTCAGTAATATTCAACTCACCTTCCTGGTGACATCAAATTGCAATAGGATGGATTCTGCTGCTGCCAAAGTCTTCTCTATATTTTGATGTGCGATCCTGAATGCACGGGTATGTAACTGCACACATAAATATGGTAGGAAATTTTAATGTTTCGTTTGACATAAATATGACAGGAAATTTTTATGTTCCGTTTGCCAACATTGTCTTTTAATAGTTTCTAAACGCACTTTGAAAGCATCATTACTTTTTTTTTATGAACAAATTAATTTCCCGCTGAATTGCTCTATTCCCAACATCCAATTTCCCAGTTTCTTTATCCCAAATTCATCAGAATTAGAACCTAAAAGAAAGAAATAAGGCAAAACCCACCTGAATAGGCAGCACTGTAACCTCTAAAGAAGAGAGACGACGATCGAACGATCCTAATATCCTCACCATATTATCAGTCACAACTTGGCTACGTTTCAGATTGTCTCGTAACAGCTCTGCTGCCGCTGATAGTGAATCTAAATCCGTCCTTGAAGCGCTCATGGTGGGCTGTGAATCTGGAAGATCCAACACCGGTAAGAAGGGGGTTGAAGCAGTCTCAATCAGGGCGGCCATAGCCGATTCAAAACCAGAAAAGGGCAGGTTCCCATGAGCTTCATCTGACGGGCCCCTTCTCGGGAATTCCAGTTGTTAAGAATTTCTGTCATGACCCCAGATTCTCTTTTGAGGCTTATGGGAATCCAGTCTATGGATGCTTTTCCACGAAGGAGTGGGCATGAATGCTTTGTGCCAAGCTTTGCGATAACAGAATTGGAGCTGACCAGAAGATTTCCCGACTATTTTAAGCTCGAAACCGGAACTTGCAGTACTGTAAAAAGACTGCCGGAACATTTTCTGCCATGCCCGGGAAATTTTCGCCATGCAATTTCATTGCAGTCAAAGGGTTCGTTCAACAAATTCTGGCAAATGCGGATGCCACGTCAACTTTAAAAAAATGCGATAGTTGTTCCTATAGGATAACATTTCCTCTAGATCATCATACCCTCTCGTCCCCAGCGTACATATGCACATGCACGTGGAAAAAAAATGCTGGCCAGGTGCGTTTCTTTTAGGTATAGCTTCCCTCCCACCCCACAAGCCTAGGCTTGTGAGCCTAACCATCTTCCATGTCTAGATGTAAACCACTAGGTGGAAATTCCTCGATTTTTCCTTAATTGTTTAAAATAGGTAATTTTTTGGCTTGTGGTTTTACGGTGGCAAGCTTAGATGGCACCGCAATACAATTTTTCTGAACAACAAAATCGAGTTCAAAGCACAGCGCCAGATTGCGGTATACATGAGAGAAATCGCCCGTCACAAAGAATCAAAGTTGCATACACAAAGAATCACAAAGAATCAAAGCAGGTATACACAAATTGGGCTGCATGTTAACTCCGCATGCCGGTGTCTGAGGCTTCTCATATTTTCGACTTACGCAAAACATCCGCGGTGCCAAAAGCAAACTCTTCCAAAAGATTGTGGCTTCTCCGCTTTTGTTTTTAAACAACTTTCATATCGGGAAGAAGATCTGAGCGAGCATTGGGAAGAAGATTTATTGGGCGGATAACTTTCGGATAAAGATCTACTCCTCTTTTCAACAAAAGGCGACACGGGATGCATCAATAGCTCCATTTCACCGATCACATCCTTTGTTTACGCCATCAAGGCGTCTAAGATCTCCATATCTGCAGCACAAGAGGTAAGATGTTAACAAAGATAATGAAATGAAAAAAAGACAAGATATACTGCAAGCGCCATAAAGCAGGACCTCAAAAATGTTGAAATGAGATCAAATGCCTCCAGGAACCGAGAGATCGCCATCGCCAAAGCTCGAGACTTACATAATGGGACCAAAAAAATAGAATTGAAAAGGTGGCGCGGAATTTCCACCTACCGGTGGATTACGGTTTTGAGCCGCCCTTTTTCGGGTTTCCGGCTGAAACCCTCAAAGGGGCGGTTCCCTAGCACATAAGTCATCCTACATGACTTAGGGCAGGTTTTCCACCGTCGATTTTCAAGCTAGGTTTCAAATCTTGAAGTTGTGCTGCAACTAGTTTGGCAGAATAAGGTTTTGCATGGTTGTGGCGAGGAGGAGTGTCAATTGAACTTGTTGTTCTTATATTTCTTGCAAGGCCTGTTGTGAAGATGTCTCCATGCTGCAAGGTATTTTTAGTGGGCATGATTGTTGGATCTTGTTTTGTTTTAATTTAATTTTCCCTTCATTTCCATGCAAGGCAATTCTACCAAGCTTTTTGCAGCATATACCAGTTGTAGGATTATTTGTTCAAAGAAATAACATACACAATTGGTGAAAGATTGTTGGGTTTTGCATAGTTGTGGCGAAGAGGACTCTCGATTGAACTTGTCGTTCTTATATTTCTTACAGTGCATGTCAAGATGCGTGCATGCTACAAGGTTATTTCAATGTGCATGACTGCTGGATCTTGTTTTGTTTTTATTTAACTTTCCCTTCATTTCCATGCAAGGCAATTCTACCAAGCTTTTTGCAAGCACATATGCTTGTCATAGGATTATTAGTTCAAAAACTGTAGTTCAATTCCATGTTCTCTAATTGAATGTACCATTGACTTTCATTCTATGGTTACCAAATCATAGGGTGACGTGGACATGGCAGTTTGACCCCATCTTAATTTTGGGGAACGACTATGTTTGCTGCATATGGAATATGCTTGTGTATATTACTTGGACCAATGGCTCAAATTAGCCGATTATATAGACTAGCCGATAAAGAGAAAAATTATGCCTTTAGCATGACAGACAGTCCGTAAAATCTACATTTCAAATGCAAGGAGAAAATTTAAAACTAGCGGTAGGGCAGGCTTGGGGCAAGGGATGGTAGAGAAAAAGAAGGGTTGTGGATAGATAATTAGGCTGAATAAAGATATGATTCAAAAGAAGAGGTGAATGGGCGGTAATATCCGTTTTGAGCTTGTGTTAACCCAAAGGAAAGAAAAATTGGAGAAAAGCTAGCAGAAGGTATAATATCTATTTTGAGCTTGTGTTAACCCAAAGGAAAGAAACACTAGAGGGAAACTAGCAAAAGGTATGTTTGGTGAAAAGATTTATGCATTACTTTTCTGCGAAATATAAGCACTTTGCTGTATTGTAGAATTTATACCATGTTTCTCCTTCATATGACGATGACTAGCAAGAAGGATAAAATGGTAATCAATGGACAATTCCTGGATGTTATGTGTCATGTAATCAAATATATTGCCAAAATTTTCATGGTAAAATTTGTTTGTAACCACTTTATATCATTAGAGATAATCATTGGAGCTTAGCTAAGATATCCACTTTCAAGGAATATGTACGGAGCATAAAATTTCTTTCAACTTGGAATGTAACTGATGGTAAAAAATAAATTGTTTGGAATTATTATATCTTTGAGCCTACACGTCGCACTCCCAATATTTTCCTATTGAATTGCACGTAAATTTCATGGAGGCTGTGATGAATTAACTTTGCAACATCGTGAACAATAAAAATACTTAAATCTATAATAGTCACGAGCCTGCTTATACCCAAATATTATACTTCTTAATGCAACAAAAATGGTACAATGGTCCTCAGTTTATCACCACTCTTCTCCTTTCTTGTGGGTTCCTCTACTATCAAGCACTTGCCTTGGGCAAGGCACTTTTGCATGCTTTCGGACCACCAGACCCGTTGAGGCGAGGCTGCTGTGCTCACCTGGAGGATTGTATTTGGGGTGGTCGCTAGCTTCATGGGAGTTCTTCGAAGCTCGCCAATGAGGGGGGCGACCCAGGGCTATCACGGAACGCGTGGCGGGGAGTATTACGCTACACATACCTATAGTCCCTCGGGATGATGTGGTGGGAAAAGGTTTGGAAGGTTCATCCGGGATGTTGTGTCTTCTTGCTTTGTGCGGTCTTCTTTCTGGGTTCTTTGGCTATTCATGACACACTGCCTTTATAACAAGTGGTTTGTGTTCTTAGGGTTCTCGTCTAACTCGGCAAGGCATGGACATGGAGAACATGCGACAGAAGGGTTACAAACATATGCATCTTTGACTTATCATATGCTATGCTCTAGTGAATGCCCTTTTAAATAAAGGTGGTGTGAGCCCTCTGCCAATGTTGGTAAATTTAAATATTGAGATTGTGCAGCATTGTACGGTTTAGAACATTTGCGGGGCTGCACGGGATTGGGTTAGGGCTCTTTTTATGAGATTGACTAGCCCGCCCGATTTGCTACTTCAATCCGGTGCTTGGTCTTCTTGGCCGTTAGAACAAGCATCTGTGTGGCTTTCAAAGAGAAATTTAGGCGGACATGTGGATCTTTCTTGAGCTTCTGACCAAGATTCCAAAGCTTCGGGTACAAGCTATTTCAAAGCTTTGGTGTTCGGGATTAGTATAAGTTTGCCATTTGGCGGGACTTCTTAGGTGTTATGGATGGGTGATAAATGGTTTTGGTAGAATTGCAGTTTTTCCGCGGAGTTTGTTGTGGAGTGTCCCAGGTAATCTGTCTTTGGGGGCAGTTCTCCTTCCTCCTCACTTGCTTTGTAGTATTACCATTCTTTTAATATATTGATGACACAGTTCTTAAAAAAAAAAAAATGGTACAATGGACGTTTTGCAAATAAAAGTTACACAACCAAACCTCAGACTTGTTAGTCAATCCCTATTGTAATCTTCCTGGAGCAATGTAGTAATTTTATTTTGCCTCAATACCATGTTTCAATTAACACTTGCGAAAATAGTGCCAACTATCAAGCTCCCAGTTTGCCAAGGAAAATTATTTAACATGTTATTGAAACCTAACTAAATAGTGTGTGCTTGCTTCCTTGGCAAAATCGTTCTCAATGAATAATAAATCCCTTTGGCATTTGGCAAGAATGGAATAGAATATAATAGAATATAATAGTTTTTATCGGCCCATCGAGACCAATCTGCCTATGGGACCGGAAGAAGGAGAACAACAAACTTATTGCGTCGGTTAAAACCCCATGAGAAGGGTTTTCGAGGAAAACCATTGGCATGAAGAGAACCGTCAAATACAAAGTATACATCATCATGAAATAAATGTGTATGTACATGTCAAGTGCGTGCCCGGGGACATAGCTGATCGCATGTCCATGACCTCACGGAAGGTATGATCCCCAGCATCGATGCGGATGCGCGTGCTCAATGTCACATGTAGCGGCTGGCTAAGGGCTGACCAACTCGGCATAGTGTGTCCTTTTTGGATCATATCTTTGATACCACTTTGGAAGAGTATGAGATTCATCAATGACTCCCATTTGGCGGCATTATCTGATTTCGTCGGCAACTCCACCAATCCATCTCACTATGTCTCAATTCGAAGATGATGTGCCCGAATGCTACTAATGGAGGCAATGAGTCTGCGTCTTTTCATGGGCAAAGTGAATGCGGGTAGCATTGTGGGCCTACCGTTCCAATGTGGGATTTATGTTATGTGGTAGTGTCTTTGACTTGACCTGTTCAGGCCAGCATCCCAAAGCTTGCTGATGAAGAAAGCGTCAAGATATTGCCCTCAAGCTATGGCGATCTGCCTCTGTTTGCACTGCTTTTTTTAGCCATACGCATTCCATCTAGCCATCCATTGAGCTCTCTTTTCCCTCCGAAGCCAGCCTTATTAGTGGCCCCATTGCCATGATATAAGCTAGTTTTGGAAGCGAGCATTTATCCATGTTGACCATATCCGGAAAATAGACAATGTGGCGATCAAGGGGGGCCCTCCAAAGGCAGAATCGTTTAACGCGGTAGAATTTGATATGGGACTCGTGGACTTCATCCCCTAGTGCTTTCGTGCAAGAAGGCTTTACTGCTCCAAGTCATTTCCAAGTAGCGAGGGATACTCACTGGGCCCCATACTTCTTTAGGAATTATAAAAGGAGGCTCCACCAAGACTTTGAACAGTGTGACTGATGGGTCCAATCATACATATGCATTCTATGACTATTGTTTGCATTGCATATAGTCCATGGAAACTTTCAACCGTAACTTCGTAGCCGTATGGATGTGTCGGTGCATAGTCATCCGGAAACTCCACTCCCAAATATTTGTATGTGGATGCTACTTCCACATGATTTATTCGATAGCGGAAGGAGGATCCTACCGTAAATCGTGAAGAAGATATGAAAACCACCTTAGTAACCAGCCAGGAGTTGATGAACATATGTTAAACACAAAATGTGTCGAGGCGACATCGAGATGTCATTGCAAATGGCGTCATGTGTATGGAGGAGGTCCACATCATCGGCATATATTATACGCTTGATGATCACGGTAGAAGGTGAGCCCTAAGCCCCATTATCCCAATGACCTTGATCTCTCAATTGATCAATGTAAAGCCCAAACAATGTTGGGGGAGGGCATCCTCTGATTGTCCCCGATACTACTATCAAATGGTTGGCTTGTCCGCAAACCGACCCGAGCATCTTTCATAAAACTGCCACTTGCGTGCAAATCTACGAACCCCGGATATGCAATCTTGCCCATAACGAGGCATGTAGTGTCAAATGCCTTTGCAAAATCCCGCGAAGCAACAATATAGCCGCCAACGGTTATGGTTGTCTTCAAGGAGCTTAAAATGTGAAGATGTGGTCAATGGTTGAGTGTTAACTAAAATGACGTTGCACGAGGTGAGGAGCCGAGGAAGACCAACAATAAAACCCATAGCTGATCTGCTTTCGACTTTCCCAGCAAGCAATTTTGCAAATAAAGGAACTGACCATGAGGTTTCGGTAATTTATCTGGGTAGTAACACAATGTCCTCCATGAACCAAAGATCGCAAGGAACAACTGCGCTATTGGTCCCTTTGCATCGGGAAGCCTTCCCCTTAATGCCTTGTTGAGCGAGGACAATCATGGTATTATGGGCTGACCCACGTGACCGAAGCAATTACGCGCGCATGCCATCGCTTTGGACCTTTCCCATGGCAAAGGCGTTGTAAAGCCTTGTTCCATATGCACGGTCTTTGATTAACAACCAGGGCCTTCTTATGCGGGGGTATCTTCGCATGTGCACCACAATGGCTATCATTTGTTGCAAATTGCCTCCATTGTGCTATCGAAAGAGATGTTCCCGCATAGCATGCCGCTTAGAACCCATCGAAGGTCACAACATGGCGTTCCGGATAAAAATTTCCGAATGTCATATTGCAATGTTTGGCTTTCTTAGCTTTAAGGAAGGCGATGTATCTTCCGATAATATTAGTAAAAGCGGTGCTAATGACTTGGTGGCGACCCAAAATTGTGTTCCTTGGACTTGCATAAAACCATTGATTCACGTGGGAAGGTTTTCAACGCATGAATGTCGAAATTCCTTATCTAAAAGCATCTCCGCGGTCCGGCACAACTCGGTCGACTTCTCATTGCTCTAGTGTAGGATATTGCAAAATTTCTGCCCGGCGATCATCTATCGCATCGGGCATAAGCCCCTTTTCATAAGCCAAATATAACTGGGTATGTGAGGAGCTAAAATTTATTAAGGGGTTATACAACCTGCCAAGCCAACTTCAAGTAAAGTGGTAAGTGGTCGAATCAAGTCGATCTCTTCATCCCTATTAGTTGTTCCCACGATCAACTTTACGACATGCATATCCTTGCTTTCGACCTAAATACATAGTCCACCACTAGATCCTCCCCACGGTTTTCCCCGTCTACAGTGCTTCTTGGGGTGGAAAACCCCTTTGTGCAAGTCCATTCTTCGTGAGATTACGGTCAAATATGTCACAGAAAGCAAAAGCAAATTGTCTACCATGGCGTGTGACTGATTGTCATCATCGATGTCGCCGGCAAAGAAGCCGGGGGCCTTTGCAATATATCAAATGTCAAGGGATCAAAACTCATGGGTTGTTCTAAAGGTTGGCGCATTGAAGTCTCCCCAAGGAGTATCTTCTGCCCAACTGCTTATCTTCTTTAAGATGTCATCATATAGATCGGGACATAGGGGTTGATCTATCCACATCCGAGTGGGGTATAGGAAGTTATTCTTTATGTGGAAATCTTATTCGCCGCCATAAAAGAGGGGTCTGCTGAATCGCAGTTTTTTTCTAACCCACAAGTACCGGCACCTTTGGCCTGGAACAAGGAAATCGATCCAAATTAAGGCCGCTCGATAGTAGCCGGTAACTCCCCATGCCCGCTTTGTTGGCATTGCAATCATTGAAGATTATTTAGCGCTGGTATCCTAGGCAAGCCTGCATCCTATCGGTCCTCGCATGCTCCCATGTTTCCATAAGGAAGATCAGATCCTATCTGCAGCAAAAAATGTTGAGACTATCCCTTGACGCCATTTAATGGAAGCCCCTTTAACCTGTGAGAAAACCACGGAGGCACAATTCCTAGTTTTCATTGCCAAATGCTTCAAAATTAACTTCAATTATCTGTGAAGACCATTCTTTGTTAGTAGTAAGATGAATAATTTTGTCTCTTGATATCAGAACTCCTCATATCTTTGCTTATGTCCCTAATAAACCTTGCAGATATTGTTCAAATAAGGCCATATCCAGCAATCCAAGTCATAAACCATGTGCGGTTTATAACAAGCTTTGCTTGTGTTCTTGTTTCTCGTCTAACTAGCAAGGCAAAATTTTAGAACATGCGAACCAAACAACAAACATATGCATCTTTGACTTATCATATGCTATAACTAGTTGCAAGTTTAAATAAAGAAATGAATGTCACTCTGCAGAATTTAGAACATACTTGATCTTGAATAGGCCCGATTCACTATTTGCTTATCCAGATAGCTCGACTTTATCAACTGACTTGGCACGAACTCCTCTCGGTTAGGGACGCTTCACGTAACAAAAAGATATTCACATGTTAAGTTTTTGCCGGGCTCTCAACGTCCCAAACGGATTTGGACGTCAAACCGCCCAGTCCCAATTCACGATCTTGTAGCCGTTTGGGCGTCTTGACCTCGTTTCCAAAGTAGAAATTCGGTCTTCACGCAGCAAAAGGTAAAATCTTGAAGCAATCTTGAAGTTGTGGTGCAAAAACAGTGATGGAGTAGCAAAAACCGGTGATAGTGTAGCGATGGCGATGTCCAACATGTGAACGCCCCAAAATTCTTGCCGGGGACGTTCACATTGGGGAGGTGCAGGAGACGCTACATGTGAGGCATCCCTTAGGACAAACATAAGCAGTCCTTTCAAAGAGAAAACAAGTCTGACATCACTTAGTACTTTGAGCTAGTGACCAAGAAGACAAAAGCTTCATGATTTCATCTGTTAATTTTTTCTTTTTTCTTTATTCATTTTTATATAACATCTCTAGAAGGCTGCAAATGCACCCCTAGATGCTCATGATTGCTGTATAAATGGTCTTATAGACCCAACCAGTCTTTCATAGACGTTAATATAATCTTTCTTTTTTTCCTTCTCCATCTGCATGTTCATCACTCAAGAAACTAATTCTAAGAACACCTGGTGAAAAGATTTATCACTGCCTCTTTTACATGCTTTAGTGACGAGAATGTTCTTGTTGGCTTCTTCCATGTCAATGACAATAGGATCCTTGCTTGTACCTTCTTCTATAGGCTTAGGTTGAAATAGAGCTGAAATCCCCTTAAATCAATTGCCTCTTTTGTATATTCACTCATTGGAGCTATCTGATCGCCCTTTCGATGGTGACGTGCTGCAGCTTCTTCAATATCTGTGTCAATTAGAGGATATTTGAACTTCTGTGCACATCAACAAATACTTTCACTATTTTGTTAAATGCTTTGGAGGAATTGGTTTCATGGACAGCTTTGTTTGAAAATGATTGCAAGCAAAGGCAGCTAAAGGATGCATAAGATAGAATGCCAAAATATTGCAAAAAAGCTACATGCCTTATGACCAATATTATCTGCATTCCCATTTGAAACTGTTAACCCTCTATTTTTGTTACTTCTATACTCTAGAAATCTTCATGGTTGCATTCTTGTCACAAGGAAGGTGCTAACAGATTTGCGATGGCCCTATCTGTAGAAAATAGTCTGACTAGTCGAAATTGAAATAGAAATTAGCTTGCAAGCTTGTCTGAGGAGCTGGATGCTTGACCGTCATTAGCACATCCTTTATGGCATCATCGTCTTTTGATACCACGTTTGCACATGATTGGCTATTCATATCATCTATCTGAGAGCTCAGATCGACCTGTAGCTGCATGTCCATGTGCATGGCTTATCGCTAGTCTGCCAGATGAGCTCCTGTGTGGGCAAATAAATAGAAAACAAAAAAGGCTTTCCATGGATTTGCCGACTGCAAATTGCTGAAGCAAGAATCCTGAAATACTCAAAGCCAAAACTGTAATCATACCAATGGAATCTCAAGTCAAACCTCCGGTATACTCATGATGATTTTTCTAATTTCCATGACCATAGAATTGGAAATTAGATAATATGACGGTAGAAAATCAATTAAGTTGATGTGTGCTAACAGGTGGATAGGCTAGAAATTCAGAGATTGTTGTAGGGCAGGTTAGGCAAGCCTGTTAACAGAGACAAATGTAGAAGAATCCCTAATTTTCATTATAAACTCGTATTATAACCATGTTTTCAAGAAAATACTTCCAAATAAATCATTTAGACTTTTACATCTCAGTAACTTATTCGTGATGTGGCTCTCCTTTGTTTCGGTTCATAAGAGCCTTCGTAGCATGCTCGCCAACCTATATTTTCAAATAGTTCATTCCACATTGATACCATCGTTGTTGCATCAAGTGTGTCTAATTTCATGCTAGATCTTATAGCACTTTTAATAGCATTCAGGAAATACCTTTCTTAGAAGATGCTATGCTTTCAGGAATAACCATAGAACATTGCCATAACATCATGAATGTTGGAAAGTTGTCCCACCAACTATTGCATGATCTATTTTCATCTCTATAAATAATCTAGGTCACCATCATCCCTTTGTTCTTGGCAGCCCTTAAAAGAGTCTCAACAAAGTCCTTCCCTGGTCATTCAGCATTGCCATGGGAAGGGTTAAAGAATACAGTTGGGCTTCATTCAGATGCAAAAAAAACTATATGATCCGTGAACGATTCTAAATGACTCTAGAGCTGGAAAGACAAGAATTCTTTATGGATTGATGTGTCAAAGGCATTACTTTCTTTTAGCTAGTACTGCAAAGCAGACTTTGCTATTGACAGACCTTATGACATTGCATACATGTGCTCCTTTCTACCATCGGTCTGTCTAATAAAAAGGATATTGAAGGAGGTTATGCTGCAAATAAATATCTTCAGGCTTTTTCTATATAGAATCTAACACCTTTATCCATACCAGTCGAAGCTGAATTAATAGAACCGGTATGTTGCCCAGCAAATAGTGCGGCTATCAACAATCCTGTGCACTCAACTTCATAGTCAATTCGTATTTCAAATCAATGAATGCTTGTAGCATATCAGAGTCTAATTGATCAAAAGCTCTCATGTCTGAATAATTATTATAAATACATTTGCTAATTTTTATGAGTTTTATCCCACCTCCATTCACTTAGTAAAGGTGCATAACTCGCAACTAGAAGGTTGCAAGTTCGAGCTTACCTTGGTCTCTGTGGACCATTCAATTTATTATACTGGTATTAAAATTTTTAGAGAGATTGTGTAAATGTAAATGTGTAGACAGACAGAGATGTAAATCTGTAGCCAGATTGTGCAGGTCATGCCAGATCGTGTTGGTCATGTTTTCGATGAACGCAATTCTTCCTTTAATATAATGTAACATTCAAAATTGCACTTGGAATTACAAACGCATGGCATACTTTGAAGAGTTTAGTGAAAAAGTGTTCCATTTGGACTTGAAGCCTCAAAACATACTATTAGATTCACATTTTATTTGCCAGCGGATCGTGTTGGTCATGTTTTCGATGAATGCAATTCTTTCTTTAATGTAACGCAACATTCAAAATTCCACTTGGAATTGCAAACGCATGGCATACTTTGAAGAGTTTAGTGAAAAAGTGTTCCATTTGGACTTGAAACCTCAAAACATACTATTAGATTCACATTTTGTTCCCAAAGTTGCAGATTTAAGGAATGCTCTAAGGAAATCTAAACCAACCTTGAAGTGTGATGGGCTCAATACACAGTTAGAAATCGGGAGGGTTCTAATATGTGAACACTTGACTATATGGACTGACAAGACCATAGAGTTGGATGCATGTGGGCTATTTTTGGAGCCTAAATTTGAGTGAGCTTAAGGCTTTGCTACATCCAGGAGAGGATCTTCATGGGAATGCGTGCTCACGATTTTAGCGCAAAAGCAGATATGGGCCCTTTGCATAACATTGTTGGCTAGGATGGCCTACGGGAGTATTGTGCCTTAAATTGTCATATCTTCGAGCAGTCCTTTTTGGAGGCTTAGTAGAAGCATGTGGACAAGTGCAGAAGCAAAATAATAGTGAAAAGCAAGGAACCTTCTTCCATAGTACTTGCTACTGGGGAAGAGGGTGTGGTCCCTGCTCTAGTACTGATGGAAACCAGTAGTGCTCCACATAGTACTTTGAGCAAAGAAGAGGACGAGGGGGTTCCAACCTAAGTATGTTGATATTTTGTTATGTGCTGTCTTTATGTGTTCTATTGACTGATATAATTCTTCCTATCTGGCTCTTGAGGAGTTTTGTAATAAGGTATTTTGGACCACTTCTATTAATAAAATATAAAAATACCTTGCCTTCAAAAAAAAAAAAAAAAGTTGCAGATTTTGGTTCGTCCAAATTTATTTTTCGATACACTTACTTGGGTTTTAAGGGAATGTATTACTCATGATCGAAGTAGGATTGTAGCAACGAGTGCTATGGTAATAGAAGTTGTTAGTGCTTATGAAATGAAACATGAGTTCCAAATGTCACGGTGGACAAGAGTCAGTTGCTTGACAGAATTTTATTGGGGCAAGAGTTTGAGGATGACTCTACTTCGATGCTACTAATCTTGTTAGCTCCTTTACATGCTCATATGAGTTTGCATTTGATTGTTGTTTTGTTGGCTTCTTTTATAAGCTAATATTAGTCAATTAATCATCATCATCATTAGTCATTTAATTAGTTATTTTATTATTTTTGAAGTTGCTTTTCATTTCATGCTATATGAATGAAATATCTAACCTCTAATTTAGTGTAAATTCACCACTTATGTACTTAAAAATACCTCTTATGGGAACCCTTGGTTTCTATATCTCAAAATCACTTGTAAGCTTGTCCATTATGTGCAATGCATAAAGCCCAAATATAATAATTTATAATTGACAGCAATAATTTCAAAAATAACTCAATAACTAGTAACATGAAGTTGACAGATCACTTATTGATAAATAACTAGCAGTAAGACAGGCTTGTGGCTGTTCCTCTTTTCTGTTATCAGTCTGTTGCAGGCTCGTGCACATCCTGCGCGTGCAATCGCCAGAACTTGCTTCATGGATTTAAGCGGTAGATCAAGTTTTTTGCGGCCTCGGCATTCTTCATGGATTATTCCGACGAGGGCAGCAGCAACGAGAACATGCTTGGAGGATTCCTTTAAATTCCTCCGGCAAATGGACTATACCGCTACTTAGACATTTATGATTCCCTCGGGTAATTTTTACTTGACTATTGCAACAAAATCAACCCTCTTTTCTTTCTTGATCAACTGCTTCGTGTTTTGCAGCGAGCAGCAAGATCCGATGTTCATTGAGGACTGGAATGCCATTCTGGTGGGTCTAGCATGCTCCCGAAAAATGCCGCGGGTTTCCCGCTTTGTTTCGGGTTTCCACGTAATTATGGCAGGCTGACGTGGATTTCACGTCGACATTTTGCCATGTCAGCCTGCATGACGTCGATAATCGACATCCAAGCTGGATGACGTGGATTTCCACGTAAAAATGACAGGCTGACGTGGATTTTTACGTAACATTTGTCCGCGTCGGCCTGCGCATGTGTCGATGTCGACATCTAAAATTTGGATAGCGTGGATTTCCGCGTAAAAATAGCCAGGGCTTCGTGGATTTTTTTGTCACATTTAAGCCCACGTCGGCTGCATGGCGTCGATGTAATCACGGCCAAAACAGCTCATCGAGCGGTGAGCATGGCTTATAGCGATCGGGGAGGAAGACCACGTCGACATTTTGGCCAGCGTCGAATGCATGGCGTCGATCGTCTGGGCGTCGAACTTTGTCGTTGACCATGGCGTCGATGTCGGCGTGATGCGGCGTTTGGCGGTCATTTTGGCCGCGTCGTTCATTATCGGCGTCGAACTTTGGCGATTATGGCGATGGTTTTGATTATCGGCGGTGAAGGCGATGACTTCCTTGTAGTGACAATGGTGTTTTTTGAGCCCTCTACTATCACGTCCAGGGTTTCAACTTATGGGATTATACATGATATTCAGAATGGTTTGCATCTCGCTACTTCACTTTTGAAGCTATTTTGCATACATTTGCATATTCTGGTTGCTTTAGCTTGCTGCAGAAAGTGCACTCGCACTAGTTCATTTGGCACAGAATATTACAGGCAAGTATTATGGCTTTGTTAGTCTTGGATCAACAATTAATTTAGCTTTTGTTTTGTGCAGACTGCGGGCACATTATGCAGCATAGTTGGACTAGTTTTTACCTTCATTGCAGGAGATGCAGAAACAGCTAAATACATGTTCAAATACAATTAGTTAGTAGCCTCAGAAGTTGTGTTGGCAGCAATAATTGTAGGCTTCATCAGGCCTCACAAGTAAGAAATTTATTTTCTATATATCTTTATAAAGCTTTACCTTAAATTTTTCATTTGCGCTTTCAGAATAGAGGTGTAATTTGAAGACATAGATGAGTTAAAATTTTGTAAAAAGATGCAGCAATAGAGATGTGGAGTTATTTGAAGACATAGATCGGCTAATATTTTGTAAAAAGATGCAGTCGCAGAAACATCAAAAGGGGAAAAGATCAACAAAGATTTCAGGAACATCACAGGGGGGACTTCAAAGAACTACACCACTTGCAAGAATCGGCTTAGTTCTGCTATAGGCAGTGCTTAATTCAGTCTAAAAAAAGGGTACTTTTTTTTATGTGTTTGCTGCACCTAGCGCGATGGCGCTAGGTGAGATGCTGAATGTGGCTCTCCTAACATTTTAATGTAACAAATATGGCTATAAAAATGGCATTTTTAAATGCCCTATTTAAGAAAATAGGTGTTTTCCAGTGCCTCTAGTTCCAATATCTACAAAAAAATGAGTACTTTTTCGCATTTTTTTGATCTAAAAGATAGCCTTAAATCATTAGTTGTAGGTGGTGGCAAAGCAAAACGTGGCACATTAGACCAACAATTTTAGCGTCAAAAAACATTTTAGAATTTGAAATTTCTAAAATTAATGAATATGTGCTTAGCTACTACAGGGAAGGAGATCACCTTTCCATTCTTCCTGGCATCCAGATGTCCACCCCATACGGGGCTCAACAATCCCCATACGTGGCCACAAAATCCCCATATAGGGCCAAAACACCCTTTGCAAGTTCAAAGATAATTTAATTACTTTAACTAATGTATGTATATGATTTCATTTTCTACGCCCCCTTGCTTAACCTAAGGCACCTAGATATTAACTACATTCTAAACCTATAACCCGATACAACATTTCAATTCCTGACTACTTTTAACTAGATGGTCAACTCTATCTACAAGTTGGTTTCAGTTATAGTTACCTTCAAATTAGTTAGTACATTGTAGTAAATTTTTAGTTCGATTGCTGATGTTATGAATAGTGAGTTTTGTAGTTACTTATTTTGAAGGCTTCAATTTCAATTATATGAAAAAAAAAGCACGACATCGACATCTCACCATATTTTGAACCAAGACTAAAGCGTGCAACCTCCTTCTGACGAAACCGCCTGAAAAATTGGCCGCAATGTCAATTTTCATGCTGGAAATAATTTGCATGAGGAGAAAATTTTGCTTGAAATTTTCTGGCGGTCGCCACCGATTGACTGGAGGCGATGAAGGGGCCAGTGTCACCGGCCGTAAAATTCTTCGCTTAAATTTTCCCTCATGCAATTACCTCGGGGCCTCAATCGCTTTGAAATTTCTCGCCCGTTTGATTTGGAATGCTCGTTCTTGATGATTTAGATAGCAAAGACCGGAGCAAATCTTTTTTCATATTTTGCTTGGGGAAATTTCATTGGTGCCGGATATTGATGGGGCCGGAACAAAACCCGAAGTTTGGGTGTAGATTAGATTTGATTATGCCAAGATCAACAAATCATTAAAATACCAAATAGAAATAAAGATCCGCGTCTGTCTATAGCGCCAAGAGAAGCCTTCACCTGCGTCTATCGGGCTTCACGTCTGGCTGACCCAGGGCGCCATAAGCGACTTTGTCTAACCGCCCGCCTTCATAGGAATGGAGGAAGGCTCTTCATTTCCCGCCATTTGGAGAAGCTCCTAAAAGCTGCAGGGTTGATGAGAGGCTTAGGGCTTAGAACGGCGAGGCGTTTAAATTTAACAAAACGCCTCCCCTCAACAAAAAAATTTTGCCTTGAAAAAACTATTTGAAAAGGGGTTCAAATTCCACTCAGGTTGAAATTCATACAAGAGAAATTAGTGGGCGGTCGCCGGTGTGGCCTTACATGCTAAAACACCTCAGATCGCGTTCCCTTGAGGTAATTGGAATGATTGAAAAAGTGGTGTCTTGGTCCTGGCTAATAATTGTAAGTTTGTTAGAAGCTCCTAAAAGGAACCATTCCGCATGGGCATTTACTTAGATGATAAGAGGGTAACTCAAAATGACAAGCTGGTAGGGGAATAATTTATTATATTTTCAATGCCTCCTCATTCCTATTTCATCCCCAAACCTTTTACATTCCACCCTATTTTTGTCAAACTTTTGTCAAAATACTCGATCCCAATCAAGGTGGGCGGTGATATTCAAACATAATGGGTTTGCGGAGAGACGTCCAGAATCAATGATTGGAGGGAGGGGACTTTGTGGGTGCAAGGTGACTTTGTGTGGATTGGATTCCCTGGCCTTACATTCCTAATGGGGTCACCATTCCGGCAATTGCATGATTCGTTAACCCCCAAAAGAAGGTCAAAAGTCAACTTTTGGCCAGGGAATGTGCTATCCTTTGATCATTCAAAAAAGGGAATGAAAATATTCGGTGATTTTTTGGTATTTTGAATTTCTAAGGACCCTAATACATTCCACACTTGTTGTTTTTGTCAAAGCCCAGGACCCTAAATACATTCCACAAGTTTTGTCCAAACTAAGGATTCCAATCACAAAATTTCATGATTCAATCAATCAATGTTGGATGATATTCAAACATGGGTGCAGTTGCGAGAGGCGTGATCCGATTCAATGATTGAGGGACTCTGTGTGTACTTTGAAGGCTGAGACCGCTTTACATTCCACACTTGTTGCTTTTGTCAAAATATTCCCGATCCCAATCAATCATCGGCAGGCCGATATTCAAATATGGGGCTCGTTCGAGAGAGGCGTGGATCGATTCAATCGAGGACTGTGAGGGCGACTTTGTGGGGCCCGGAGACGGGGAGGTTGAAATTGGGGGTTTGATCCTTAAAATCAAATCATTCAAAAAATTTCCGATAACCAAAATATTTCGGCATTTTTAGGAAGGCTCATTTTGGAGAAATTTCTAAGGATTCGGGGAAAATACACTATAATTTCATATATTTCCGGCAGCCTTAAATGTAGCGGTGCATTTTTAATGGTTGGGGCAAATTCTAATTTCGATGTTTGGGGCAAATTCTAATTTCGAACCCTTTTGAGACTTGTTGCTTTTGTCAAAATATTTCGATCCCAATCAATCCTTTTGGTGATATTCAAACATGGGGGGGTTGTGAGAGGCGTGATCAGATTCAGCGATTGAGGACTCCTTTACGCCTTTCTTCATGTGGTCATTTCCACATTCTTTTGTCAAAATATTGATCCCAATCAATGAACGCTATATTCAAAAAGAGGAGGCGTGATCGATTCAAAAAAGTCAACTTTTTGGGGGGTTGAAATTGGGGGTTGATCCTTAAAATCCGGTCATTCCAAAAATCCGATAACCAAAAAAATACCGGCATTTTTCAGGCTATTTTCGGGAATTTCTAAGGATTCCGAGGAAAATACACTATAATTTCATATATTCCGGACCTTAAATGTAGCGGGCATTTTAATGTTTGGGGCAAATTCTGCCCGATGGATTGGGGGCAAATTCTAATTTAGAACCACCTACCGTCTTACATTCCACACTTGTTGCTTTTTGTCAAAATATTCGATCCCAATCAATAGGCGGTGATATTCAAACACATTCCAGGCGTGTCTAGATTTTGGAGGGCTCGTGTCAAACTTTGTGGGGGCCTCCCCGTCTTACATTCCACACTTGTCACTTTGTCCAAAAATTCACATATCAATCACCCCGGCGATTCAAACATGGGGGAGGATTATTGCCATATTACAAGCATTCATCTTAAAGAGGACTCAAACAGGGGTCTTTGTCTCCTGGGAGACCAGAGGGGGGTTCGATCCTCCAAAAATCGGTCATTCCAAAAATTTCCGATAACCAAAAATATTGGCCATTTTCGAGGCTAGGGAAATTTCTAAGGATTCCGGGAAAATCTCCACTATAATTTCATATATTCCGTGACAAATGGGCGAGGCATTTTTTTCAATGGTTGGGGCAAATTCTAATTTGATGGTTGGGGCAAATTCCAACCGTGGAATGATTGAAGGCATAATTTACATTCCACACTTGTTGCTTTTTTGTCAAAATATTCTGATCCCAATCAAAGGCGGTGATATTCAAACATGGGGCTTTTCGTTGGTGAGAGAAATTGACATTCAATTTATTAGGATTTTGGGGCTCCAACGACTTTTCATGGGGCTGGAGAGTCTTACATTCCACACTTGTTGCCTTTTGTCAAAATATTCCTGATCCCAATCAATCATAACGATATATTCAAACATGGGGCTTGTTGCGAGAGACATGATCCATTCAATTGAGAGACTCGATCGAATCACTTTGTGGGGGACTGGAGACCGGGGGTTGAAATTGGGGGCGATCCTTAAAATGTCATTCAAAAATTTCCGGATAACCAAAAAATATTCCAGACATTTTTGGGCTATTTTAGGGAGAAATTTCTAAGGATTTCAGGGAAAATACACTATAATTTCATATATTTAAAGGCAGTAAATGTAAGACATTTTTAATGGTTGGGGCAAATTCTAATTTCGATGGTTGGGGCAAATTCTAATTTCGAACCCTGCTAGAGACCGTCTTACATTCCACACTTGTTGCTTTTGTCAAAATATTCCTGATCCCAATCAATCCTTTGGCGGTGATATTCAAACATGGGGTTAGGCTATATAGAGAGGCGATCCCATTCAACCATTGGAGGACTGTGGATTCAGGTGAGGCGACTTTGTGGGGACTGAGACCGTCTTACATTCCACACTTGTTGCTTTTGTCAAAATATTCCTGATCCCAATCAATCACTGGGCAGGCTGATATTCAAACATGGGGCTCTGTAGAGAGAGGCGTGATCCGATTCAACGCATTGGAGGACTGCGTGGGAGGAGGGACTTTGTTGGGGCCCCGGAGACCGGGGTTCAAATTGGGGGGGGTTCGATCCTTAAAAATCCGGTCATTCCAAAAATTTCCGATAACCAAAAAAATATTCCTGCATTTTTCGGGCTATTTTGGAGAAATTTCTAAGGATTTCGGGAAAATACACTATAATTTTCATATATTTTAAATAAATTTTAAATGTAAGCGAGCATTTTAATGGTTGGGGCAAATTCTAATTTCGATGGTTGGGGCAAATTCTAATTTCGAACCCCGCTAGAGACTTGTTGCTTTTTGTCAAAATATTCTGATCCCAATCAATCCTTTAGGCGGTGAAACATGGGGTTACATTCCATTAATTTGTTGCTTTTTGAGGGGCTGGAGTCGTCTTACATTCCACACTTGTTCCTAATCCCAATCAATCTTGGGGGATATTGAACAGGTTTAGAGGCGTTGATGGATTCAAAGAGCGGGGCGACTTTGTGATAGAGAGAGATCCTTAAAAATCGGTCATTCAAAAATTTCCGATAACGAAATATTCCATTTTCAGGCTATTTGAAAATTTCTAAGGATTCCAGGAAAATACACTATAATTTCATATATTGGGCGCGGAAAAGACGTGCAATAGAGGGCAAATTCTAGCTTTGTTGGGGGCAAATTCTAATTTGAACCGCTAGAGAACTTGTTGCTTTTGTCAAAAATATTCCATCCCAATTGTTGCGGCTTTGCCGAATATTCAAACATGGGGTTATTGAGAGGCGATCCGGTTCCGGTGGGAGGACTTCAATCGAGGCGACTTTAGGGGGGAGACCGCCTTACATTCCACACTTGTTGCTTTGTCAAAATATTCATGGGGCAGGTGATATTCAAAACATGGGGCTCGTTGCGAGAGAGGCGGATCCCAGATTCAACCATTGGAGGACTCGTGGGAGGAGGGCGACTTTGTGAGGGACCGGGAGAGAAGTGGGGGTTTCGATCCCAAAAATCCGGTCATTCCAATCAGATAACCAAAAATATTCCAGGCATTTTTTGGGGGGAAATTTCTAAGGAGGAAAATACACTATAATTTCATATATTTGGGGCCTTAAATGTAAGGCATTTTTAATGGATTTGGGACAAATTTAAAAATGGTTGGGCAAGTCTAATTTGAACCTCATTGAAACCGTCTTACATTCCCACTTAATTGCTTTTGTCAAAATATTCCATCCCAATCAATCATCAAGGGACGATATTCAAACATGGGGGCCGTTGCCATAGAGAGCGTGATCAGATTCAACGATTGGAGGACTCTTTTGTGTAGGAGGGTTTACTTTGTGGGACTGGACCGGTCTTACATTCCCACACTTGTTGCTTTTGTCAAAATATTCGATCCCAATCAATCTTCGGGCAGGCCGATATTCAAACATGGGGCTCAAGCAGAGAGGCGTGATCCTATCTAGCGATTGAGGACTCGTGGGCGAGGCGACTTGTGGGGACTAGGGTTTTGGGGGTTCGGATCCTTAAAAATCGGTCATTCAAAAAATTTCCGATAACCAAAAAATATTTCGGCATTTTTCGGTATTACCGGAAATTTCTAAGGATTTCGGAAAATACACTATAATTTCATATATTTCCTGGACTTTAAATGTAGCCGAGGCATTTTAATGGTTGGGCAAATTCTAATTCGATGGTTGGGGCAAATTCTAATTTGAGACCACGCTTTAAGACAGTCTTACATTCCACACTTGTTGCTTGTCAAAATATTCCCGATCCCAATCAATCAACTCAAGGCGGTGATATTCAAACATGGGGCTGGGCGAGAGAGGCGTGATGATCGATTCAGCGATTGGAGGGACTACGTAGGCGGGGCGACTTGTGGGGAGGGAGAACCGTCTTACATTCCACACTTGTTGCTTTTGTCAAAAAATTCTTTGATCCCAATCAATCCTTTGAGCGGGCCGGGATATTCAAACATGGGGCTGGCAGAGAGACGTGATGGATTCAACGATTGAGGGACTCTCGTGGGTGAGGCTGACTTTGTGGGGACCGGAGACCGGGTGGTTCAAATTGGTGGGTTTCGGATCTCCAAAAATCCGGTCATTCAAAAATTTCCGATAACCAAAAATATTCCCCATTTTTCAGGCTATTTTAGGAAATTTCTAAGGATTTCGGGAAAATACACTATAATTTCATATATTTCAGGCAGCCTTAAATGTGCGCATTTTAATGGTTAGCAAATTCTAATTTCGATGGTTGGGCAAATTTCAATTTAGAACCCCTTTAGAGACTTGTTGCTTTTGTCAAAATATTCCCCGATCCCAATCAATCTTGAAGCGCCGATATTATTCAAACATGGGGGTTCGTTATGAACAGACGGATCCCATTCAACGATTGAGGGACTCAGGGCCGAGGGCGACTTTTGTGGGGACCGGAGACCGCCTTACATTCCATACTTGTTGCTTTGTCAAAATATTCGATCCCAATCAATCATCAAGGCCGATATTCAAACATGGGGCTCGCGGCAGAGAGCGTGATCCGATCCAACGATTGAGGGACTCTGTGGTTTAGGCTGACTTTGTGGGGACTGAGACCGGTTCAAATTGGGGGTTTCGATCCTTAAAAAATCCGGTCATTCCAACCGATAACCAAAAAATTCGGCATTTTCCCAAGATTTTTCAAAGAATTTCTAAGGATTTAAGGAAAATACTATAATTTCATATATTTTCGGTGACCCCTTAAATGTAAGCAGGCATTTTAATGGTTGGGGCAAATTCTAATTTCGATGGTTGGGCAAATTCTAATTTGAACCCTTTGAAACGGAATCTTACATTCCACACTTGTTGCTTTTTGTCAAAATATTCCGATCCCAATCAATCTTTGGAAAGGTGATATTCAAACATGGGGCTTCGTTGAGAGGCGTGATCCGATTCAACGATTGGAGGGACTCTGTGGCTATTTGAGGGCGACTTTGTGGGGACGGAGACCCAGTCTTACATTCCACACTTGTTGCTTTTGTCAAAATATTCACGATCCCAATCAATCCTCAAGGGGTGACATTCAAACATGGGGCTCGTTGCGAGAGGCGTGATCCGATTCAACGATTGGAGGACTTCTGTGGCGAGGGCTTTACTTTGTGGGGCCTGGAGGGTTTGGGGGTTCGATCATAAAATCCGGTCATTCAAAAAAAATTTCCGATATACAAAAAATATTTCGGCAGAGAGAATTTCTAAGGATTTCGGGGAAAATACACTATAATTTCATATATTTCCGGCAGACCCGGGCATTTTTAATGGTTCAAATTCTAATTCGATGGTTAGGGCAAATTCTAATTTCGAACCACATGAACCGTCTTACATTCCACTTGTTACTTTTTTGTCCAAAATATTCACGATCCCAATCAATCAGCAGGCGGTGATATTCAAACATGGGGCTCGTTGCGAGAGAGGCATTGATCCGAGCGGTGGAGGACTCTGTGGTGGCCTTACGACTTTGTGGGGCCCACATTCCACACTTGTTGCTTTGTCAAAATATTCTCGATCCCAATCAATCAAGAGGCGGTGATATTCAAACATGGGGCTGGATTTAGAGAGGGGTGATCGATTCATTCGATTGGAGGACTCTATAGGGTGCTGAGGCGACTTTGTGGGGGGCCCCGGAGACCGGGGGTTGAAATTGGCGGATTCGATCCTTAAAATCCGGTCATTCCAAAAATTTCCGATAACCAAAAAATTCCCGACATTTTTCAGGCTATTTTGGGGAGAAATTTCTAGGATTTCAGGAAAATACACTATAATTTCATATATTTCGGCGACCTTAAAATAGCGAGGCATTTTTTAATGGTTGGGGCAAATTCTAATTCGATGGTTGGGGCAAATTCTAATTTGAAACCCTGGAAGGAGATCTTACATTTCACTTGTTGCTTTTGTCAAAATATTCGATCCCAATCAATCCAATGGGCGGTGATATTCAAACATGGGGTTCGTTGCGAGAGAGGCGTGATGATTCAACGATTGGAGGACTCTACGAGGGCGACTTTGTAGGGGCCCGAGGCAGTCTTACATTTCACACTTGTTGCTTTTGTCAAAATATTCTGATCCCAATCAATCCTTGGGCGGTGATATTCAAACATGGGGCTCGTTGCGAGAGGCGTGATCGATTCAGCGATTGGAGGGACTCGGTGGGAGGGGCGACTTTGTGGGGCCCCGGAGGCCTCTTACATTCCACACTTGTTGCTTTTGTCAAAATATTCCTGATCCCAATCAATCCTTTAGGCAGGCTGATATTCAAACATGGGGCTTGTATAGAGAGGCGTGATCCGATTCAAGGATTAGAGGACTCTTTAGGCCGAGGGCGACTTTGTGGGGGCCCGGAGACGAGGGTTCAAATTGGGGGTTCGATCCTTAAAATCCGGTCATTCCAAAAATTTCGATAACCAAAAAATATTCCGGCATTTTTCAGGCTGGCCGGAGAATTTCTAAGGATTCGGGGAAAATACACTATAATTTCATATATTTCCGTGACCTTAAATGTAGCGGGCATTTTTTAATGGTTGGGGCAAATTCTAATTTCGATGGTTGGGCAAATTCTAATTTCGAACCTGGAGACTTGTTGCTTTGTCAAAATATTCTTGATCCCAATCAATAATCAGGCGGACCCTGTTCAAACATGGGGTTAAAGCAGAGAGCGTGATCCGGATTCAACGATTGGAGAACTCTTGTGCGGCCGAGGCTGACTTTATTGGTGACCGGAGGCCGATCTTACATTCCACACTTGTTGCTTTTTAATAAAATATTCCTGATCCCAATCAATCTTTGGGCGGATATTCAAACATGGGGCTCGTTCTTATGAGAGAGGCGGATCCGATTCAACCATGGAGGACTCTGTGGTGGTGAGGGGCGACTTTTGTGGGACTGAGACGATCTTACATTCCACACTTGTTGCTTTTGTCAAATATTCTGATCCCAATCAATCTTTGGGCAGCTGATATTCAAACATGGGGCTCGTTGCGAGAGAGACGTGATCCGATTCAACGATTGGAGGACTCTGTGGGCGCTGAGGGCGACTTTGTGGGGACTGGAGACCAGGGTTCGAAATTGGGGGGGTTCGATCCTTAAAAATCCGGTCATTCCAAAATTTTCGATAACCAAAAATATTCGGCATTTTTGAAGGCTATTACGGAGAAATTTCTAAGGATTCGAGGAAAATACACTATAATTTCATATATTTCCGTGACCTTAAATGTAAGCGGGCATTTTTTAATGGTTGGGGCAAATTCTAATTTCGATGGTTGGGCAAATTCTAATTTCGAACCTCTTTGGAGACTTGTTGCTTTTGTCAAAATATTCCCGATCCCAATCAATCACTTGGCAAAATGATATTCAAACATGGGGTTCGTTGGTGAGAGGCGTGATCAGATTCAACGCGATTGGAGGACTCAAGGGCGAGGGCGACTTTTGTGGGGACTGAACCGTCTTACATTCCACACTTGTTGCTTTTGTCAAAATATTCCCATCCCAATCAATCTTTGGGTGGTGATATTCAAACATGGGCTCGTTGAGAGAGGCGTGATCCCATTCAACACATTGGAGGACTCTGTGGGGAGGCGACTTTTGTGGGGGGAACCGTCTTACATCCCCCCACCTTGTTTGCTTTTGTCAAAATATTCCCGATCCCAATCAATCCTTTGGCTGGTGATATTCAAACATGGGAGCTAAGCATTCGCGAGAGGCGTGATCCGATTCAAAAATTGGAGGGGACCCTGTGGTGGGGACCGACTTTGTGGGGCCCGGAGACGGTGGTTCAAATTAGGGGGTTCGATCCTTAAAAATCGGTCATTCAAAAAATTTCCGATAACCAAAAAATATTCCGGCATTTTTTTCAGGCTATTTTAGGAGAAATTTCTAAGGATTCCAGGAAAATACACTATAATTTCATATATTTTAAAATGACCTTAAATGTAAGGCATTTTTTAATGGTTGGGGCAAATTCTAATTTCGATGGTTGGGAACAAATTCTAATTTCGAACCTGTTTGGAGACTTGTTGCTTTTGTCAAAATATTCCGATCCCAATCAATCACCGGGCGGTGATATTCAAACATGGGGTTTATTTGCGAGAGAGGCGTGATCCCATTCAACGATTGGAGGACTCTTGTGGGCGTTGAGGCGCACGTTGTGGGACCGGAGACCGTCTTACATTTCACTTGTTGCTTTTGTCAAAATATTCACGATCCCAATCAATCACCAGGCGGTGATATTCAAACATGGGGCTTGTTTAGAGAGCGTGATCCGATTCAAGGATTGGAGGACTTCTGTCGGGCCGAGGGGCGACTTTGTGGGCCCGGAGACCGTGGTTCAAATTGGGGGTTGATCCTTAAAAAATCCGGTCATTCAAAAATTTCCGATAACCAAAAATATTCCGGCATTTTTTAGGGCTATTTTGGGAGAAATTTCTAAGGATTTCGGGAAAATACACTATAATTTCATATATTTAAAGCGTACTTTTAAATGTAAGCGGGCATTTTTAATGGTTGGGCAAATTCTAAAGATGGTTGGGGCAAATTCTAACGAACCCTTTGGGGAGACTTGTTGCTTTTGTCAAAATATTCCATCCCAATCAATCACCGGCAAAATTTCAAACATGGGGGGCAGAGAGGCGTGATATTCAAACATGGAGGACTTCAGGGTTCTTGAGGGACTTTGGGGCGTGATCCGTCTTACATTCCCACACTTGTTGCTTTTGATTTCGATCCCAATCAATCCTTTGGGCCGATATTCAAACATGGGGCTTGTTTGAGAGGCGTGATCAGATTCAAGGATTGAGGGGCGCCGAGGGGCGACTTTGTGGGGCCCCGAGACCGGGGAGTTCAAATTGGGGGGTTCGATCCTTAAAAATCGGTCATTCAAAAATTTCCGATAACCAAAAATATTCCGGCATTTTTTCGGGCTATTTTGGAGAAATTTCTAAAGATTTCAGAAAATACACTATAATTTCATATATTTCCGGCACCTTAAATGTAAGCGAGGCATTTTTAATGGTTGGGGCAAATTCTAATTTTAGATGGTTGGGGCAAATTCTAATTTGAACCTATTTGGGGAACTGTTGCTTTTGTCAAAATATTCTGATCCCAATCAATCTGGGCGGTGATATTCAAACATGGGGTTCGTTGCGAGAGAGACGTGATCCGATTCAACGATTGGAGGACTCTGTGGGCGCTGAGGGCGACTTTGTGGGGACTGGAGACCGTCTTACATTCCACACTTGTTGCTTTTGTCAAAATATTCCTGATCCCAATCAATCACTGGGCAGGCTGATATTCAAACATGGGGCTTGTTGCGAGAGAGACGTGATCCGATTCAAGGATTGGAGGACTCTGTGGGCGCTGAGGACGACTTTGTGGGGACTGGAGACCAGGGTTCGAAATTGGGGGTTCGATCCTTAAAAATCCGGTCATTCCAAAAAATTTCCGATAACCAAAAAATATTCCCGGCATTTTTTCAGGCTATTTTCGGAGAAATTTCTAAGGATTTCCGGGAAAATACACTATAATTTCATATATTTCCGGCAGCCTTAAATGTAAGCAGGCATTTTTAATGGTTGGGGCAAATTCTAATTTCGATGGTTGGGGCAAATTCTAATTTCGAACCCTGCTGGAGACTTGTTGCTTTTGTCAAAATATTCCTGATCCCAATCAATCACTGGGCAGGCTGATATTCAAACATGGGGTTCGTTGCGAGAGAGACGTGATCCGATTCAACGATTGGAGGACTCTGTGGGCGCTGAGGGCGACTTTGTGGGGACTGGAGACCGTCTTACATTCCACACTTGTTGCTTTTGTCAAAATATTCCTGATCCCAATCAATCACTGGGCAGGCTGATATTCAAACATGGGGCTCGTTGCGAGAGAGACGTGATCCGATTCAACGATGGAGGACTCTGTGGGGGCTGAGGGCGACTTTCTGTGGAGTGGAGAGGACATTATGTGCGCTCAGCAGGATGGGAACTATATAAGTTAGATGCTGTGAAAACAAAGAAGGAGATGCATTCACAAGAGAGGGCAGGGGCGTGGGCTCACCTGGCAGATCCTTGCCGTTTCTTGGTCCCCTACATCTTCTGTTTCTGCAAAAAGATCTAATCCGCAGCTGAGGCCATGTATAGTGAGAGCAGGAGGAGCATGGCGTTCATGATGGCACTCATAACTCTGGGGATGGGGATGGCGTTGCGAGAAGTAGACGGGGCAGCACATTGGGGAGACTTTACAAAGGGTAATTGTGTTGCACCGGGACTGAGGAAATACTACTCCAGGCTGTGGGATATCACAGGGGATTGGCAGACGGCATGCAGCTCTACGTCGGCCTTGGTTGGGCCGGAAAAGACCTATTTTGAGAGCCCAGATAAGTGTGTGGACAAGGGCTTCTGGGGAGGGATGTGGGGAGGATTCTATGTATCAGATACTTCATGCAATCCGTATTGGGGAAGCTTCAAAGACGACGGCTGCAAGGGCTCCAGCGTGTATCGGCAATACAGCAGCGTTTTGCATAGCATTCCAGGAGATAGCAGCTGGGAAGAATGGTGTGCAAACACCAAAACAGTGGTGAGAGGGATCCAGTTCGCCCGACCCACGAGATGTGTGAACAAAGGCCTCAACATGTGGGGCGAATTTGACATCTACGATCCCTGTTGTGCCCAAAACAATCACGACGAGTTGGGCCGCCGGCTCTCAGCTTTCACCTGCTGCTGCTCTGCAAATGTCGACGAACCACCCTTTTCCAACGATTTGCTCATCACTAATGCTACTGCCGCTGTTGATGCCCTTCGGACTGCTAACTTCGATCCCCTTCAGATCGTCCATTATTTTTGGAATCATTACTTTTCCTCTGTAGTCCGTCGTGATTCTCCTCTTCAGGCCAACCTCTATGCTGTTGTCTCTGACACCCTCATTCCTGCCTTCGTCCGCTTCCAGTTAACAAGCACTTCGCAGAATAATGCTGTTTTGGCTGCTGTTGTCGTCCCAACCATCTTGAGTGGGAGGCTTATCGCTAATAATCATAGATTTCCAACAAACTCTTTTGCTACCATTACTCTCAGTAATACGAGTCGAATAATTTGCACTCGACCCTTGACAGGTAGTAACTTACCCTCTATCCTCGTTTATGCCGCTTATGTGGCTTGCATAACCTTCACCTAAAACTTTTGTATACTTCTCCTATCTGCAGGTTGTTGTTTGGTATTTGGATGGGATAATTCCAATGGTGTGCTCCGTATAGGTCATGTGGAACCCGATGAAAGTCGTCCAGAAGCCAACAATCGAACCAGTATGGTAAATTACCTCCGCGTTCATAATCCTACACTTTTCCAAAGGCAGCTCACATATATTGAAACTTTTGGAGGGAATGAAGACGAATTCCCTCCAACTGGTTACGCTGGTCTTACAGTGAACTTCATTGGCTTCATCTCTTCAGATCGGATCCGCATTTTTCTACAGATGGTAGATAGCCGACGAGCCATTGTCCGTCGTAGAATGCTAGAATTTAGACAAGAATAAAGCTCAAGGAATCTATAAGTTACAAAAGTATAATTTCTAGTGATAGCTATCATATAATGCTCTCTTTTCTTCTCCTACTGAAGTATAGCTTTCCGGAATTCCAACCTATGTCTATGCTTATCAAGAGTGGGCTACTACTATATTTGCAAATATGAATTATATCTAAATACTATTTTCTAACGAGTATTATTGCATAAACAACAAGGTGTCTCATATTAGATTCTCATCACAAACTTTTTTATTATGCAAATTGTTGATTAGCAAGTTGGTTAATTTGTTGGTGACATTGTTTGTGGCATTACTCAGTATAGTACATAGCACATTATAAAATGTAACAATACAATGTCAAACATCCCTATCATAGTTCAACACTCGCTAGACAACTTGCAGGCCTTTAGCCTTTCCCATTGAACATACATGAAGCCCCTACTTCAGCTGTGTGAGCTAGATAGCATTTGCCTACTTATAGAGATACTCGAGAATTAAATCCAGCATGTCATAGATTTACCTAAATGATCAAACCATTGTTCCATATTCATGTCCTTAGAGATGGAAGTGCTTCATATAGATAAAATGCTTTATGCTCTATCACGAGTATATGAAGCATAATGTGTTGGTTCATTGATAAATCTAGCTCTCTTTAGCCTTTCTGGTAAATGTGCTATCACATAAGTATGTCCTGACATCACGATGACCACCTGAATCTCCTCATATGTGAATATCCATCAAATATACTTGGTATGAAAAATTGTATACGTTCTTAGTCTTGTCATTTGCAATGGTGGCACGAAGAAACACCAGGTAAGTTGGAGCATCCCCTTGCTTGTTGGAGTAGGAAGGTATACAGGCATAATGATGACAAATGGGGCTATGCAAATGCCGAGAGGTACAATTGTGTAAACCACATTGTAGACAAGCTTCCCTGCCATACTTCAACACTCACTAGACAAGCTACGAGCCTTTAGCCCTTGCCATTGAAAATACATGAAGGTCCTACTTCACCTCTTCATGGGTGAGCTCGATAACATTCTCCTATTTACAGAGACACTACAAGGGCTAAAAGGGGTGTTTATCACGCTTATGTTTATCACGCATCTTGTTTTGTGACACTAAAATGTTTTCCCACGTGTTGCAAGTCGAAGCGGGCGTGGAAAAACTTGAATAAAATTTACCTTGTGTACATGTCTACACAAATTTGCCACATGTTACAAAGCACTCTTTATTACACATGGCAAACTTAGACTTACCACACGTGGTAAATAGTGTTTTGACGCGTGGTAAATATGTTTTAACATTTGCTACGCTTGGGAATTAACTTTACAACAGTTTTTGCCACAAGTGGAAAATTAACTGATCACGCTTTTTGCCACGCATGGTAAAGCTGTTGTAACAGCAAAACACCAGCGCCACTTCCACCTATTGTGTGCACATATCCATCGTTTGGTGCTCATGGAGAAATATCTTTCTGATTTGCCTCCTTCTACTAGAATGAAAAGAACACAAGAGTTGATTCCAGATGGCTTGCTTCCAGCTGGTGCCGTAGGTAGAGCTCCGAAACATTATAAAGGTGAGTTTGAACCATGTTGGTGTCAATCATGTGTTGGGTAGCATAACGTAAAGTTGGGTTAGGCTTCATTCTGTCACTTTTATCCCACATTCTACCATGTTTTTCTTTTTCAGAAATGTCTTCAAGTTAATTGCAATTCTATGTCTTCTTGCAATTCAGTTATACAACAAATTTACTTGCAATTCGGTTATCTTTGTACAACAAATTTAGGACTCAAAATATCTTCATATCTGTTTCAAGGAGTGTCCAGATTACAAGTCAAAGTCGATACTAAAAGTATCAATTCCTCAAAAACATTACAATCAAAACATTAAAACACAAAAACTTCAAAGGAGTAGTAGCGGGTCCAAAACCGGTGGGAACTTCCACAATTTTTTCGGGCCAAAACCCTTTATCATTTATTTGATCATTTTAGAACGACGGTTTGGCATAACAATCTTGCAATTACGAAAATAACCACCAGAAATATTGCCAACTGAACATTAATGTTTTGAAAACTGCAGCGCTTCACATACGGGAAGACTACGTCAAAATATCTAAATCTGCACGTTTGTACGTATATCATCCTCCTTCAAATCCAAGCGGGGAAAGCGTAGATCAAAAGTAGGAGGCGATGGCGTTGGCAACATTTCCACGATGGCAAGTACCATGGAATCCATGTCACAACTTGGAACATCGTGGACAGCATCCATATTACCAGAAATATCCATATTACCGAAATCGGCGCAATAGAACTACCTTGCAATTGAGCGGTGGGAACTACGCTCCTCGATCCATATCATCCAACTTTCGAGTTCTTGCTTGTATACATCTTCAAACATTCTTCTCTTTCCATTCTGATCAAAAGGTTGGGAAACACATGACATAGCACACTTTGTTTGCAAATCCAAGGTCTTGTCATACCTGCAATACATTCTAAAATTAGAACACATTAGATAGCAAAAAGAAAGAACAATGAAGAAAACACACCTAGAATATGCTTCAACCGTTCGCTGGCCGGTCAATCTCATCCCAATATTCATAGGAACATGAGCTCTTGTCATTCTAGAAACCACGGTACATCGGCCAGATTTGTTGCTAAACTGCCCCTCAACACCCGATCCACTTCAACATATACTTGACCCAACAGCCAATTTTCGCGGAGACACCCTATTTTTAGAATTGAACCGGATAGGTCCACGTGATTAATGATTTACTTTTGCATGAAACAATGGCAGATCAGCCGGTCCCATCGATATTAGGCTAGGCGGTGGCAAATGTTTTACGCAGTATGCGAGATGTAAGAACTACATCGGACTCATAACTTGACAAAGGTGCGAGAAATTGTTCCTCTTGATAATGATTCATATCGGTATACCGTTATTCTTGGAAAGCCTCTCAGCGTATTCAAGGTATTCATCTCCATTTTCGATCAACAAAGAAATCACTCATAAGCTGGCCCCGATGCACCTCACCACGACCTCGAATAGCAAATCTAGCCCACACAATAGTAAAAAACCTTTTCTGCAAACCTTTTGGATGACTAATGAATGATCAACATCGACAAACGAAGCTGACCCGGAACCATGACGGTATTGCCGCCACTTTTTCCCTTTTCTTGCACACCCACAGTGTTTCTAGCGATCTCATGGGCGCCACACAAACAAGCCTTGCCCTCTCAAATATAGGAGATTCTTTGATGCAAAATTTTACCTCGAAACTCCACTATTAGCAATTCTAATTTCTTGATTCCTCGATTATTGCACAAATTTCATAAACATGTCATGAAGCTTTTGTAACAAACAAAGGTAAGTAATAAATATAAAACAAATATAAAACAACTAACAAAATATAAAACAAATTATACTCCACGATTACAGGGAGGGTAGAATGATCCTTGCTTGTCCTTCTTCACTACTTGCATCATAAACTTCTCTAATAAAAAACCAAATAAGGAAAGATCAACTCTTCAATCGTTTCTCCAAAAAGAATACCCAAAAGTCTTCCTCCAAAGGTCGGTCGTTTCTTGCCCAAACAATCACTACGCGGAACCTACTAATACCTCGACATCTACCTCTTGCTGCAATTTTTCATCTAACTCAACAAATGGTAGCCTACTACGGTGGGATCACCGCGAGGAACAATGGCGAGCTTACGGCCTCGAGATCTCTCATATACTTTGCAATAGCTTCCTCAAACTGAAACTAATGCACTCTCAAAATCGCAG
>JAJEKV010000761.1:0-94526 GCA_021234155.1 Isoetes taiwanensis
ATTAAAAAATTGGGCTTCTTGAAACCTAAAAAGCGAGGGACCATAAAGGTATGAATATCGCCATGTGATTTATCTTTTAGCTTTTAACATAGTAACGATTTACAGGTAGAGGGTCCTAGCAGAATGCTAGGTACCCTGCGCTACCTAGCAAATATACTGAATTTTCTTTTAGGACCCTACTTCTGCTTGGTGGGAGGTAGGATGCTATATATATATATATATATATATATCTATCTATCTCTATATATGTTCTTATGTTTGTCGGCTTATCCGACCAGGTCCGTTCGAGATCCGACGGCTCCGTGGGTTTGGGACGTATCCTACATTGAGATGGCACGGGAGTTTACATATAATATGTGTACCGCGGTCCCTACGGTCAGATTGATCTGATCGTAGGTCGGTCCGAGATCCGGCGGCTCACGTGGCTTGGGGACACATCCCACGGTCCACGTGGCTTTGGGAATTATATATAATAGATCCTACGGCTCATATTGTTTTTATATGGTGAGATCTTGATGCCGTTGATCGGGTCCTAAGATCCTAAGGCTCATATTGAATGCTCGTTCCTTAAGGAAAGGCTTTTAAAAATTTTTATGTTATTGGGGGATTGAACCCTAGTCTCGACCCCCAAACCCCCCCCCTCTAACCACTAGACCAAGCATTAATTCTATGAATAATTTATGTTTCAAATATACTTAAGGGTAATGTTCTAATTAACATAAAATAGACTATAATATTCTAGGATGTTTTGAAAGTTTCAAAATGTTCCAGTAAAAGTTCTAGAATGTCCTAGAAACTTCTAGAATGTAAGGGAATCCAGGAGAATTAGAGGGAATATAAGGACATGCTAAAACTAGAACAATGCGCCATAGGATTTTATTAATTTTCTTGTATATATATATATATATATATATATATATATATATATATATATATATATATATATATATATATATATATATATATATATATATATATATATATATATATATATATATATATATATATATATATATAAATATATATAATATATATTGGATATATATTTGCAACACAAGAGCTAGTTTCTGACACTTGTGTGAAGCTCCTTCCCACATTTGTAGGAGATGTCGAGTACTCTCACAACACGGCTCAAAATACTAAGATGATTGTAGTCTCCTTTATTGCATTGGTGGCCTAACTTGCTATGGCACCACTACATGCCTCCTTTCTTATGCACGGATGCAATAGAGCAATATCTTGAAGTGCCCCTATAATTAAGGGCATAATTGGTTGCCAATAATACAATGGCACCATGACTACTAAAGGCTGTGTATTTGGCTTTAAGGCCTTGTGACGGATTTTACCTATGGTCCTATGTGGATTTAGGTAAATGTGGCCACATTATTAGGTAAAGGCCACAAAAAATATATTTGTGAGTAGATATAAGCAATATGCTTATGCTACTTGGAGGCGATATATTGCTTTTTAAAGATGTTGGTGCAAAAAGACCTTCAAAAATAGTTAACAATGGGAAGTATTGCAAGAAGTACCAAACCTTGTACCTTAGGGTCTTGAAAAATTGTTTTGCTTAGTATTTCTAAAGCAAACATCATTTGACTAATTGTTGTACCCAAAATATATGCACATGGGTTTTGATTTTAAACACGAGTGCAACTATAGCTTTGTGGGGATATTTTGCAACAATTGTTGGGGCCGTGGATTAAACCTTATACACCGGGTTGTTCGGTGGATCCTATGCACAATCGGCAAGGATTTGAAAATGGCGACAATTTAATTGTGGGGAAAACAATATTGGCAATTGTGGCAACCTAGTATACTTGAGATGCAATTAGATTGCATTAGAAAATCCTATATAAGGTGACATTTGTGGGAAAACTTGGTAGCCTATGCTATATTTTACCCTGAAAGGCGACATTTTTGTTAAATGATATTATCAAATCCATTTGCATCCGGGGCTTTGCCCATCACACTTTGGTGCCACACATTTTACATATTTGGCTTGATTTGCAAGGTAACCTTAGGGCAAATGATATTTTGGCTTAGGCATCTTTCAATTTTGCAGACAGAGCTAAAGTGGTCATTTGGAATGGTAGCGACCTACGTAAATACATGTCGGGTCTCACGGATGGATCTCAGGACAAAAGCAACGCATGTTGATGCTTGAGTTGAGCGGCAAAACCTATCGGACCGCATGTAACAACCGAATCTAGGGGACTTCTTGGGATGCGATTTAGGTGTGCCTGTAGGCCTTTCGCCTCGCAAAAATACTATGAAGGCTGGCTTAGTCATTTCGGCATGATAATAGTTTCATGGTTAGGCATAGAACCGGATTTGGCATGCCTTTATGCGTGATACATCTTCTACTCAATTGAATTGCATGGCAAATGGAGCTACTATGGCCGATTTGGCTTGTACAAGCCTTAAAGGCATTCTCGGATACGCCATATTATGGATTTTTGGGAACAACCCTCTTATGAGCTTGGTGGGCTAAGCTCGCTTCATGATCCCGACCGAAAAGATGTAAGATATACATTTTATTGAAGGTCCAATCGGGCCGATTTGCTCTTAGGGCGCTATTACCATCGATTTGCTCGTGTTGAAGCTTTTTACAGTAATATTTTTACTCTCCGCATAAATAGCTAAAGGGTAATTCATGATTATTACCACCATACTATAACAAAGCAGATGGTGACTCTATTATGATTATCTGATACAAACTCCGGTCTTTACATACAGACCCCATAAATATGATGTCGCTTCATGGTTTCTTCCGATCATTGCTAATATAGACCTTTGGGATTGAATGGCATGGACGGGTAGTCAGAAACAATTTAGCCAATACTATCCGAGAAAACAAGTTGCTTATTTGAAAGGAGCAATCATAATCAGGTTGGACTTTATTTAGTCTCCTAATACAGTTTTTTGGCTCTGATTTCTATAGTCTAGCCATAAAAGGTTCCATGTCTTTGAACTGCCACGCATTCATACTGTGTTAGGAACAGTAACCGAATTTGTCTCTATAAAAGGAAGACCATGCCTTTTAGTATTTATTTAAGGGAGATGGTTTTAAGATGTATGAGTGATTATGATTCGCTTGTACATTATAACACTTACATCTTAAATTTTGAAAGCCTCTTTTGTCATTCTACTAAAGTAGCTTATTTTATTTGCATAACTGTGATTCAGTAAAGCCCAGGAAAGCTTTGCTCGTTAAAACTATTTTATAACGATATGATTATCATGTATACTCTATAATAAAGAATACATTTGCAATTGATAATGATATTATCAGTCCTCGCAAAATAATCGAAAGCAGCACTTTGGCTCTCGATTTGCATAATGGAGCTTCAAAACTTAGTTGGACTGCCCTTTTTCAAGACATTGTCTAAGGCTTAAACTTAGACAAAGATTTGCAATTGCTGAAACTAGAAATCATTATAGACCTGGATGCACTATGTTTATACTTGGAATGCACCATGTTAGTTGTATAAGTAGCATATCCGATTGCAAAATTTTATTGGATGTGGAAAAATCATTTACGTTATAATTCCATTTCTTTCTCGATTAATGATTTCGAGGCAAAAGGATACAATTGGTGATCGGGTCGATAAACCGAGACCCAATGTACCTTTTGGCCCTTTGCATCTAATATCGGATTATCGCTAACGTTTGCATGTTTGTTTTCAGTGCAGTGTTCTCTCCTCCAATTGTCTCTCCTTTGCTTTTCGGGGGAAAGCTGTTGACGAAAAAAAGAATGGAATATTTGCACATGGTGGAAACATGAACACTAGGATTATGATCGGCTTGGATAAGTATAATACCATACTTCGGTAAAGAATGAAATTTTTTTAAACTACACTTTTTTGCTTAGAAGATACAAAAATAAAAAGGAAATACTTGGAAAATAAAGAACAGCCGACAAATATTGAACTTATCTAGTATTCTTGTTGGACTCTTATCGGTTTAGGGCCCGGGTAGTGCCGTGACGGAATTTCTCTAGCCGGGTTAAGTGACTTAAGTTAGGAGTATGGACTTGGCTAGATTAGACCCTAGGCAAAGGAAAGTATATATGCTGGAAACATTCATTATCATATTCAAGGATATGAAACTCTATCCTTTTGAGTCCACACGAATTAATTAAACACTGACACCTATCGTGATTTGTTGAACATTATGTTTTCCATTCGCTTCTCATTACATTGGCTATTACTGGTTTGCTACTTACTTACTATTTGCTATTTAACGATGCATTGGGAAATTTCAAAAATGACAAGTACTAGCTACCTTAATGATGACGGATTTCTATGGTTTATGAACATTAAAAAAATTGGGCTTTTGAAACCGAAAGGCGGGACCATAAAGGTATGAATATCCGCCATGTGATTTATCTTTTAGCTTTTAACATAGTAACGATTGACGGGTAACGTAGGGTCCTAGCGAGAATGCTAGGTACCCTGCGCTTACCTAGCAATATCTTGAATTTTCTTTAGGACCCTACTTCCCTCGGTGGGGTAGGATGCTATATATATATATAAATATAAATATATATAACGTGTTGGAGGCGGTTGCAACACAAGAGCTAGTTACAAGACTTGTGAAGCTCATACATTTGTAGGAGATGTCGAAGTACTCTCACAACACCGGCTCAAAATACTAAGAGCTGGTGTAGTCTCCCTTTATTGCATTGGTGGCCTAACTTGCTATGGCACCACTCTATACTCTTTTCTTGTACGGATGCAATAGAGCAATATCTTGAAGTGCCCTATAATTAAGGGCATAATTGGTTGCCAATAATACAATGGCACCATGACTACTAAAGCGTGTATTTGGCTTTAAGGCCTTGTGACGGATTTTACCTATGGTCCCATGTGGATTTAGGTAAATGTGGCCACATTGTGTAAAGGCCACAAAAAAAATATATTATTAGTAGATATGCTACAATATGCTTATGCTACTTGAAGCGACATATTGCTTTTAAAGATGTTGGTCTGCAAAAGACCTTCGAAAATAGTTAACAATGGGAAGTATTGCAAGAAATACCAAACCTTGTACCTTTTAGGGTCTTGAAAATTGTTTTGTTTAGTATTTCTAAAGCAAACATCATTTGACTAATTGTTGTACCCAAAATATATGCACATGGGTTTTGATTTTTAAACACGAGTGCAACTATAGCTTTGTGGGGATATTTTGCAACAATTGTTGGGGCCAGGATTAAACCTTATACAGGTTGTTCAGGTGGATCCTATGCACAATCTGGCAAGGATTTGAAAATGGCGCACAATTTAATTGTGGAAAACAATATTGGCAATTGTGGCAACCTAGTATACTTGAGATGCAATTAGATTGCATTAGAAAATCCTATATAAGGTGACATTTGTGTGGGAAAACTTGGTAGCCTATGCTATATTTTACCCCTGAAGCTGACATTTTTTGTTAAATGATATTATCAAATCCATTTGCATCTGGGGCTTTGCCCATCACACTTTGGTGCCACACATTTACATATTTGGCTTGATTTGCAAGGTAACCTTAGGGCAAATGATATTTTGGCTTAGGGCATCTTTCGAATTTTGCACAGAGCTAAAGTGGTCGCTGGAATGGTAGCAGCCACAGAAATACATGTCGGGTCTCACAGATGGATCTCAGACAAAAAGCAACGCATGTTGATGCTTGAGTTGAGCGGCAAAAACCTATCCGGATCTGCATGTAACAACTGAATCTAGTCGGACTTGCTGGGATGCGATTTAGGTGTGCCACAGAGGCCTTTCTGCCCTGGCAAAAAATACTATGAAGCTGGCTTAGTCATTTCGGCATGATAATAGTTTCATGGTTAGGCATAGAACCGGATTTGGCATGCCTTTATCTGTGATACATCTTCTACTCTGAATTGCATGGCAGGCTGGAGCTACTATGGCCGATTTGGCTTGTACAAGCCTTAAAGGCATTTCTGGATCACGCCATATTGCGATTTTGGGAACAACCCTCTTATGAGCTTGGTGGGCTAAGCTGCTTCATGATCCAACTTCAAAGCAAAAGATAGGTAAGATATACATTTTATTGAAGGTCCAATGGCCGATTTGCTCTTAGGGAGCGCTTATTACCATCGATTTGTCGTGTTGGAGCTTTACGGTAATATTTTTACCGCATAAATAGCTAAAGGGTAATTCATGACGCTACCACCATACTATAACAAAGCAGATGGTGACTCTATTATGATTATTCGATACAAACCCGGTCTTTACATACGGACCGTTACAAATATGATCTTCGCTTCATGGTTTCTTCGGATCATTGCTAATATAGACCTTGGGATTGAATGGCATGGACGGGTAGCTGGTGAAACAATTTAGCCAATACTATCTGAGAAAACAAGTTGCTTATTTGAAAGGAGCAATCATAATCAGGTTGGACTTTATTTAGTCTCCTAATACAGTTTTTTGGCTCTGATTTCTATAGTCTAGCCATAAAAGGTTCCATGTCTTTGAACTGCTACTGCATTCATACAGGTTAGGAACAGAACTGAATTTGTCTCTCTATAAAAGGAAGACCATGCCTTTTAGTATTTATTTAAAGGGGAGATGGTTTTTAAGATGTATGAGTGATTATGATTCGCTTGTACATTATAACACTTACATCTTAAATTTTGAAAGCCTCTTTTGTCATTCTACTAAAGTAGCTTATTTTATTTGCATAACTGTGATTCAGTAAAGCCCGGAAAGCTTTTTTTCTCGTTAAAACTATTTTTATATTTATATGATTATCATGTATACTCTATAATAAAGAATACATTTGCAATTGATAATGATATTATCAGGTCCCGCAAATAATCGAAAGGTGACTTTGGCTCTCGTATTTGCATAATGGAGCTTCAAAACTTAGTTGGGACCCTCTTTTTCAAGACATTGTCTAAGGCTTAAACTTAGACAAGATTTTGCAATTTTTTGAAACTAGAAATCATTATAGACCTGGATGCACTATGTTTATACTTGGAATGCACCATGTTAGTTGTATAAGTAGCATATCCGATTGCAGCTTATTGGATGTGGAAAAATCATTTACGTTATAATTCCATTTCTCTTTCTCGATTAATGGTTTCAGGCAAAAGGATACAATTGGTGATCGGTGATAAACCGAGAGACCCAATGTACCTTTTGGCCCTTGCATCCTTTTTGGGATATCGCTAACGCGTTTGCATGTTTGGCTGCAGTGCTGGGTTCTCTCCAATTGTCTCTCCTTTGCTTTGTGGGAAGTCGCTGATCTAAAAAAAGAATGGAATATTTGCACATGAGTCGAAACATGAACACTAGGATTATGATCGGCTTGGATAAGTATAATACCATACTTTTCGGTAAAAGAATGAAATGTAAAACTATTTTTATTTCTACTACACTTTTTGCTTTGTAAAGATACACTTTCAATAAAGCCGCATGTTGAAAAGGAAATACTTGTTTATGTGAAAATAAAGAACGACTTCAGACAAATATTGAACTTATCTAGTATTCTTGTTGGACTCATCGGTTTTAGGGCCCAGGTAGTGCGGGGCCGAGGGGAATTTCTCTAGCAGGTTAAGTGACCAAGTTAGGAGTATGGACTTGGGCTAGATTAGACCCTAGGCAAAGGAAAGTATATATCTTTGAAACATCGTTATCATATTCAAGGATATGAAACTCTATCCTTTTGAGTCCACATTTGAATTAATTAAACACAGCAAGACACCCTATCGTGATTTTGTTGAACATTATGTTTTCCATTCGCATTTTTCTTGTTACATTGGCTATTACTGGTTTGCTACTTACTTACTATTTGCACATTTACGTGATGCATTGGAAATTTCAAAAATGACAAGTACTAGCTTGAGTAATGATGACGGATTTCTATGGTTTATGAACATTAAAAAAAATTGGGCTTCTTGAAACCGAAAGCGGACCATAAAGGTATGAATATCGCCATGTGATTTATCTTTTAGCTTTTAACATGGTAACGATTTGTGTAACGTAGGGTTCTAGGGAATGCTAGGTACCCTCAACCGGCTACCTAGCAATATAATCTTTCTTTTCTTTTAGGACCCTACTTCCTGCGGTAGGGAGGTAGGATATATATATATATATAAATATAAATATATATAACAGGTTGGAGACGGTTGCAACACAAGAGCTAGTTACAACACTTGTGAAGCTCATACCGCTGTAGGAGATGTCGAGTACTCTCACAACACTGGCTCAAAATACTAAGAGCGGTGTAGTCTCCTTTATTGCATTGGTGGCCTAACTTGCTATGGCACCACTCTGTACTCTTTTCTTGTACGGATGCAATAGAGCAATATCTTGAAGTGCCCCTATAATTAAGGGCATAATTGGTTGCCAATAATACAATGGCACCATGACTACTAAAGCTGTGTATTTGGCTTTAAGGCCTTTTGATGGATTTTACCTATGGTCCTATGTGGATTTAGGTAAATGTGGCCACATTGTGTAAAGGCCACAAAAAATATATTTTTGGTAGATATAAGCAATATGCTTATGCTACTTGGAAGCTTACATATTGCTTTTTAAAGATGTTGGTCTGCAAAAGACCTTCGAAAATAGTTAACAATGGGAAGTATTGCAAGAAATACCAAACCTTGTACCTTAGGGTCTTGAAAAATTGTTTTGCTTAGTATTTCTAAAGCAAACATCATTTGACTAATTGTTGTACCCAAAATATATGCACATGGGTTTTGATTTTAAACACGAGTGCAACTATAGCTTTGTGGGATATTTTGCAACAATTGTTGGGGCCGGATTAAACCTTATACAAAGTTGTTCAGTTGGATCCTATGCACAATCCGGCAAGGATTTGAAAATGGCGACAATTTAATTGTGGAAAACAATATTGGCAATTGTGGCAACCTAGTATACTTGAGATGCAATTAGATTGCATTAGAAAATCCTATATAAGGTGACATTTGTGTGGGAAAACTTGGTAGCCTATGCTATATTTTACCCCCGTCGACATTTTTGTTAAATGATATTATCAAATCCATTTGCATCCGGGGCTTTGCCCATCACACTTTGGTGCCACACATTTACATATTTGGCTTGATTTGCAAGGTAACCTTAGGGCAAATGATATTTTGGCTTAGGGCATCTTTCGAATTTTTTGCCTGGAGCTAAAGTGGTCGCTGGAATGGTAGCAGCCACGTAAATACATGTCGGGGTCTCACGTGATGGATCTCGGACAAAAGCAACACATGTTGATGCTTGAGTTGAGCGGCAAAAACCTATCGGATCCGCATGTAACAACCGGAATCCCAGTCGGACTTGCCGGGATGCGATTTAGGTGTGCTTACCGCAGGCCTTTTCGCCGGCAAAAAATACTATGAAGGCCGGGCTTAGTCATTTTCGCATGATAATAGTTTCATGGTTAGGCATAGAACCGGATTTGGCATGCCTTTATCCGTGATACATCTTCTACTCAATTGCATGGCATTTGGAGCTACTATGGCCGCATTTGGCTTGTACAAGCCTTAAAGGCATTTCTCGATACCATATTATGGATTTTTGGGAACAACCCTCTTATGAGCTTGGTGGGCTAAGCACGCTTCATGATCCGAATTTCAAGAAAAAGATGTAAGATATACATTTTATTGAAGGTCCAATCCGGCCGATTTGCTCTTAGGGAGCGATTATTACCATCGATTTGCTACGGTTGGAGCTTTACAGGTAATATTTTTACTCTGGCATAAATAGCTAAAGGGTAATTCATGACTGTTACCACCATACTATAACAGCAGATGGTGACTCTATTATGATTATTCTGATACAAACTCCAGGTCTTTACATACAGGACCGTACAAATATGATGCTGCTTCATGGTTTCTTCTGGATCATTGCTAATATAGACCTTGGGATTGAATGGCATGGACGGGTAGTTGGTGAAACAATTTAGCCAATACTATCTGAGAAAACAAGTTGCTTATTTGAAAGGAGCAATCATAATCAGGTTGGACTTTATTTAGTCTCCTAATACGTTTTTTTTTTTTTTTTTTGGCTCGATTTCTATAGTCTAGCCATAAAAGGTTCCATGTCTTTGAACTGCACGCATTCATACAAAGTTAGGAAAGTAACCGAATTTGTCTCTATATAAAAGGAAGACCATGCCTTTTAGTATTTATTTAAAGGGGAGATGGTTTTTAAGATGTATGAGTGATTATGATTCGCTTGTACATTATAACACTTACATCTTAAATTTTGAAAGCCTCTTTTGTCATTCTACTAAAGTAGCTTATTTTATTTGCATAACTGTGATTCAGTAAAGCCCAGGAAAGCTTTTCTCGTTAAAACTATTTTTATACGATATGATTATCATGTATACTCTATAATAAAGAATACATTTGCAATTGATAATGATATTATCAGGTCCTGCAAATAATCGAGCAGACTTTGGCTCTCGTATTTGCATAATGGAGCTTCAAAACTTAGTTGGACTGCCCTCTTTTCAAGACATTGTCTAAGGCTTAAACTTAGACAGTATTTGCAATTGCTGAAACTAGAAATCATTATAGACTGGATGCACTATGTTTATACTTGGAATGCACCATGTTAGTTGTATAAGTAGCATATCCGATTGCAGCTTATTGGATGTGGAAAAATCATTTACGTTATAATTCCATTTCTCTTTCTCGACATGGTTTTCGGGGCAAAAAGGATACAATTGGTGATCGTTGATAAACCGAGAGACCCAATGTACCTTTTGGCCCTTGCATCGTTCTAGGGATTATCGCTAACGCTTGCATGTTTGGGTGCAGTGTACGGTTCTCTCCTCCAATTGTCTCTCCTTTGCTTTTTCGGGGAAGCCGTTGGACTAAAAAAGAATGGAATATTTGCACATGAGTGGAAACATGAACACTAGGATTATGATCGGCTTGGATAAGTATAATACCATACTTTCTGGTAAAGAATGAAATGTAAAACTATTTTTTATTTCTACTACACTTTTTGCTTTGTAAAGATACACTTTCAATAAAGCGCATGTTGAAAGGAAATACTTGTTTATGTGAATATAAAGAACAACGGACAAATATTGAACTTATCTAGTATTCTTGTTGGACTCATCTCGGTTTAGGGCCGGGTAGTGCCAGACGTAATTTCTCTAGCTTCGGTTAGTGACCAAGTTAGGAGTATGGACTTGGCTAGATTAGACCCTAGGCAAAGGAAAGTATATATTTCAAACATCCGTTATCATATTCAAGGATATGAAACTCTATCCTTTTGAGTCCACCTGAATTAATTAAACACAAAGACACCTATCGCGGATTTGTTGAACATTATGTTTTCCATTCGCGACCGCTTTTCTTGTTACATTGGCTATTATTGGTTTGCTACTTACTTATCGCATTTGCTATTTATCGATGCATTGGGAAATTTCTAAAAATGACAAGTACTAGCCACGTAATGATGACGGATTTCTATGGTTTATGAACATTAAAAATTGGGCTTTTGAAACCTGAGCAGGACCATAAAGGTATGAATATCCGCCATGTGATTTATCTTTTAGCTTTTAACATAGTAACGATTCTGCAGTAACGTGGGGTCCTAGCGAGAATGCTAGGTACCTCAAGCGCTACCTAGCAATATCTTCAATTTTCTTTTTTAGGACCCTACTTCCTGGGTGGGGTAGGATGCTATATATATATATAAATATAAATATATATAACGGGTTGGAGGCGGTTTGCAACACAAGAGCTAGTTACAAAGACTTGTGAAGCTCATATTTGGCCAGGAGATGTCGAAACTCTCACAACACCGCTCAAAATACTAAGAGCGGTGTAGTCTCCTTTATTGCATTGGTGGCCTAACTTGCTATGGCACCACCACTGTACTCTTTTCTTGTACGGATGCAATAGAGCAATATCTTGAAGTGCCCTATAATTAGGGCATAATTGGTTGCCAATAATACAATGGCACCATGACTACTAAAACGTGTATTTGGCTTTAAGGCCTTGTGACGGATTTTACCTATGGTCCTATGTGGATTTAGGTAAATGTGGCATTATTGTGGTAAAGGCCACAAAAAAATATATTTGTGGTAGATATAAGCAATATGCTTATGCTACTTGGAAGCGACATATTGCTTTTTAAAGATGTTGGTGCGCAAAAAGACCTTCAAAAATAGTTAACAATGGGAAGTGCATGAGGCTGTGAAGGCAGCCCTTACACGGGTTGAAGGAGGGGATACAAGTTCGCTTGTTCTTCTTGAAAGGGGCTAGCAACAAGCGATATAAAGATCTATGGCGTCCCTTGCTTTGCGATGGCCGGACTTTGGAGGATCCCACGGAATTTGCGTGAGGTATGTGCATGCTCATTTCGGTTTTTTGCGCAGCGACTCTTCCCTATGAAGGAGATGGAGGAGCTTGTTTTAAAATGTTAAGCCATCTATTTTGCCTCACCAACGTGAGAGCTTGGAGCAGGAGCTCTCCGTGAGAGGATTTAGCGAGGCATGTATGTGCATGGCCAAGGATAAATGTTCGGCTGGATGGCATCCTCGTGGAGTTCTTCGGACTTATTGGGAGTGGGCTGGTGAGTCTGCGGTACTGTGTGTATCTTGAGTTGCCGCAGTCTTCTCACATGGATAGGATCTTGAATACCGATGCATTTCCTTGATTCCTAAGGTTAAGCGGCCTTCTACTATTAATGATTGGAATGATGTTTGGAAGATATTGAAGCATAAGGAATATTTTGCTGACTGCTGAAGGTCATGAGGCATTTTAGAGAAATTCTGTACCATGGGTTTTGTAAGCTTTCTGCAAAGCTTAAGGTAACACTCTCAATTACATAAAGATGAAGTTAATTCGTTTCATAAAGACATACTCCAGGTGATTTTATGGTCTGGACAGAACAAGTGTTCCACATTGTGGCAGGAAAACATATAGTGAGTATTTTACTGGTTTAGAATTCATGGCTTCTGCCATATTATGGTATTATTTCTGAAAACATGATACACCTACTTAAACTAAGCTTTTGTAAATAAATAATATATAGCAGAAGGTGGAATTGAAATTTGGGCTCTTTATCTACTATGATAAGCTTTCTTATTGCAACATGTATCATTAGGAATGCATTTGAATTTTTGTTGAGTTATACATCATGTAAAAGCAAGAATGCAGTATATGAATGAATAGGAATGCATTTAATGCATTTAAAGAGAGATATGCTAGTACAGAAAAAATTAAGTAGAGGAAATTAAGCAGAATAAACATTGAATAACAGTTTTAGAGCTTTGTTTGAGAAGAACATGGATATGTCTTCTTAGGGGTTTCAGGCGAGAAAATCTTGAAAATGTTTAAAACATTTGGCATGGGTCTATAATGCCTGGTGGATCAAATAAAAGGTTTAGTATAAGGACTTCCAAGGCTCCCCGGACTATGTCCGTGGACCGATAAGTTCAGGGGCCCATGGTCGGGGAATGGCTTAGTCTTTTGGATAAGGCTAAGGCCTGTTTATATATATATATATATATATATATATATATATATATATATATATATATATATATATATATATATATATATATATATATATATATATATATATATCAATCATATATATGTTCTTATGTTTGTCGCGCTTATCCGACCGTCCGTTCGAGATCCGACGGCTCACGTTGTTTGGGGACACATCCTACGCCCGTATGGCTTGGGAGTTTACATACACCCATATAGACACGATCCTACGGCCCGTGTTGATCCGATCCTCGATCGTGGATCCGAGATCCCTACGCTCACGTGGCTTTGGGACGATCCTAAAGGCCCAGATGGGTTGGGGGTTCTTATAGACTATATGTAACGATCCTACGGTCCATGTTGATTTGATCCCGATCGCCGATCAGGAGATCCCACTACCGGTGGCTTGGCACATATCCCACGGTCCACATGGCTTTAGGAATTATATGTGATGATCCTACTACTCATATTGCTTTTATATGGTGAGATCTTGATCGTTGATCGAGTCTAAGATCCTAAGGCTCATGTTGAATGCTCGTCCCTTAAGGAAAGGCTTTTAAATTTTTAAGTTTCGGGGGATTCATCCACGGTCCTCAACCCCCAAACCCCCACTCTAACCACTAGACCACGCATTAATTCAATGAATAATTTATGTTTCAAATATACTTAAGGGTAATATTGCCATTAAGATAAAATAGCCTATAATATTCTAGCTAGTTCAAGAAGGCTCTAGAATGTTCTCGAAGGCTCTAGAAAGTTCTAGAATCTTCTAGAAAGTTCTAGAACATAAGAGAATCTAGTGGGGATCTAAGAAAATTCTTCCAAAAGTTCTAAATTGTTCTAATAAGTTTTAGAATGTTCTAGAATGTAGGGGAATCTACTGAATGTAAAGGAAATCTAGGAAAATACTTTCGAAAAGTTCTAGAATATATTGAAAGTCTTAGAATGTTAGAATGTTCTAAAAGTCTTAGAATGTTCTAAAAAAGTTCTAGAAAAATATGTAAAGGAATCTTAAAAGAAGAATCTTCATAAAATAAAATGTAAGAAAAGAGAATCTAGAAGAAAAATATTTACATACTATGAGGGAGGATACGAAGTAATGTACATACGGGAAGTATAAACTTTCCAAATTTCTATAAGATTTCTAAGTTACCAAAGATTCTATTAAGGCTACTTAAGTTAAAGTGAAAGTTGTACTCGCAATCAACTCTCTATCAAGATCTGGTGAAACTCATGGTTAATTTTTGCTTCCATTTCTATCAAACCTCTAGTCAAACTCCCACCCAAAATATTGGCCAAATAATGATCAAATGTGCGGGCAATTTTGGTAGAGAGACTTGTGAAAATTTTGTTAGTTACCCTAGGTCATTTTATCACTTGCAAAATAATTTAACACTCCACATTTTAAGCCGAGTTCCATGGCATCTTACTTGAATTACACCATTACTGTACTAACTCTAGAAAGGGTAATGGAGTGTGTAGAGTTTAGGATATTAGTTATTGCTTTAGGACAATGGTAGTTTACTTATTTATAACGCTTTGGCATTGTCGAAGCTTGTAAATGTAATGGGTAGTTAAAACCAATGTACATGAAGTGTGGTTAAATAGATGTGTGAAAATGTTTCTAAATGTTTGCACGTGTGGGCAGAGATGCAAATGGGAGGTGGGCATAAGATTAGTCTATAGTTCAGCTTAATGGTCTTGTAAGATTTAATAGCCAAATCTTGTCGACCAAAGATATAACAATGAAACATTGGGGTTGTGATCAATATCTTTCATGTGGCATATTAGGGTACATTTACACCACACAAACACAATGTACAAATACATCAAAAGATGTTGTATGTAAAGCAAATATGCTAGAGTTAATTCAAAAAAGATAAAATGTAGCATGGCGTGAGCTATGTCTAGAATTATGCCACTCAACAATGTCTCAAACAAATATATTTGGTGCCACTCAACAATGTCTAAAATGACTAGGCTTAAATCCAAGAGAATAGCAATTTGGAAATTCCAAAAGGAGGACCATTTATTCGTTCTTGTTCTATGGATGGAGAAGTTTTAAATCACAAATAATATTTTGAAGGAACATACCATGTGGTGAAATTTGCATTCGCACTAACACAAACATTAGCAATATTCTTCTAGGCATGTTGTGAGCTTGTCAATAAAATTTTGAATTCACAAAAAATTCAGCATAATGGCATTATTCTTTACTAATGAATTCCCAAACTCTCACCTTTCTCACACACAACAAAAAAAAAAAAAAAAAAAAAAAAACGCCAATGGCAACATGTCACATAATTCAACTATTTCGTGGTCGCAAGTTATTTGCATAACATACTCAAGGAATAGAAAGGATTTTCACAAATACATGATTGTCAAAAGCTCGCTCAACCGTAATGCTTAACCGTGAGATCTCCTAGAAGGGTGGTACAATAGAGAAAGAGATCTCCTAGAAGGGTGGTGCAATAGTGAAAGACCAAATGCTGGAACGTCAATGATCAATAGAGAACAACTATTTACAACGTAACATGCCAATTTATTGGTAAATAGTGCTTTAAATCACAAAACTTATTAGTGCTTTAAATGCAAAAGATGCACGTCACATTTCTTCTTCCGGGTAGGCTAGATCAAGAACTGCGGCATCCAAATAAGACGCAAGCATAATTAGCATCATTTCCAATAACCAATTGAACACGCACTAAGTTTAAACTTTGATGCCTCATGTGTGGCAAGCTCGGGGATAGTATGGTTTTTCTCGCAATCATGTACGCCTATGCTAAAACAAAACAGAAAAACTTGAGCATCACAACATCTCATATTTATTAAAAATAAATATGCCGCTGGCCTTTCCAGATTCCTTATACACAAGAAGAATTCCTAGATCCAAAAAAAGGACCATAATATTGAACAGACTTCAACAAAAGAAGCAAGATTTTGCGGGTTATGGAATTTCCACCACCAAGCAGAGCTCCATGTTGCAAACTGGCAGATTTAGAGTTCTGTGAGCTCGGATGCAATTGGGACAACATTCCTAGTCTCCTGGCAGACTAAAGGCTGTCGCCACTCTTAATGCTCTACCTCAAGTAAACAATTGCCAACAATAATGTCCACTCCACATGAGGATGATTGATGGTTTATCATTAGGATTCTCGCTTCTTGAATCAAGAACACCTAATAACAGGAAATGCTCGCCTCGAAAACACAGCTCTTAAACCTATTATCCGCTTAGCATCCTCAAGGCTTGCTTTCTTTGCATATACCGAAGCTCATCCTTGATTTGCTTAACAACAATGGATTCTATTCTTTCCAAATCCTTTGGATCGATAGGTTTACCTATCATTCGAAACTATATAAGGCACTTCATGATGAGCTTCAATCTCACTGAAAAGCATTTATCGCACCATGCAAGAAGTCAAATCGCAGCTTTATCTCGGGGCAACTAATGATCCCTTTCGGGTCGACATGGTTACCAAGAACCTCCCCGCAATCAAACAATCAAGGTTCGCTTAAATAAATTACATCACCGGGCATCATTCATGAAAGAGCATAATTCAATAGATGTGTGCATGTATGATTAGGTGCTTACCTTTGCCCGCCTTTGTAGTCAACCTAAGTCATGTCAAGATTGTTAATCTCAAGCATGCAAGTTGCTCCTCGCTTTAAAGCAAAAAAGACAATCAAAGGTCTATAAAATTAAGATCATTCTGGATAGAGCACCTTAGCAATAACTTTATTGCCAACAAAAATCTGATCATTTGAATCTAAAAGTGCTCCTATGTGCAAGACGTAATCGCCATAGATTTGAGTATTCTTTACTTCAAAAGTTGCGATTGAAATTAATAATGATCCACTGTCATAAATTTGTAGGCATACAATGGGTAAGCATGTTGAAATATATTTTGAAGCTAGGTTACCAATAGCATCTTTTGGTCCAAAATAAAAAAAAAATGGAAAAAGCATCTCTGATTAGATCTACTACCTCAAGAGACAGAACTAGAAAGAAAAACATACTTCAACCAAAGTTTTAGCAAAATGCTTAACCTGATACCTGGTAGGACAAAATCATCATAAAGAATCGATCATTGCCTGACCTCCTTGTTCAGCATAGAAGCTGGTGCATGACATGATCAACCCCACTTCATCAACTCCTGAAATAGAGCTTTTAAGACCTTCAGCCATATAGATAGCTTTTAAAGTTGTCTCATGGTCCTGCATTGATATCTTGCCTGTATTATTATGACATTCCTTTTACATTGCCTAACCACCACCTTTTATAAAGACATCTGATTTGAGATAATATTTCTGGAATGCATGCTTTTAAGTTGTTCAAAGTGAAAAAGCAATATAAGGGAGCGCCCACAATTCATCGCAAACAAATTGCCAGAGCCTCGCCATAGCCGGAAGCAACATTTACAGAATAAACAGACAAACTCCGTCATGCATAGCCGAAAGAGCATCCATTTCAAAGATCTGGGGGAAATGTCAAGGAAATCCTTGCAAAACCTGAATGTTAAAAACAGCAAAGAATCATAACTCTCTCTATGGGCAATGCAGGTTCTTTCACATTAATATGCATGTGAGGTACAATTGCTATAATGTCATGAATAAAACTTAACAAGTACACATAAAGCAGATCCCGATGACAAGAATTTACCCTGCCCCCGCAGCCTTTGAACTTTCAGAATTCAGAGGTCGTCGCCTCCATAGGTAAAAAAGACCTCCAAAGAAGCTAAATGAACAATTATAAGCATCAACGAACAAACCCCGCTTTTACAAACAACATTTACAATCATTGCCTTTCCATGTGCACTTCTGGCTTTTTCTCTAGCCTCATCCATTGCAGACTTTTTTTTTTTAATACCTTGCCATCCAAGTTTTCATTTTCCACTTTAGAGATCTCTTTTGGAATTGTGCAACCCCCGCAAAGAAAAACACATCGATTTATTACCAAATGCGTAACTATCGACACACAGGAAAATAGACAGTGATAAATACCTTTAAAATAGTTCTGCCAAAGCTGGCCTCCTCTTCTGCTATTATCTCGCTTATTTTCTTTTCGTTCTTTGGTAGGTCGGACATAGTGTCTATCTATATTCGTATTATATGTTTGCTTCGCTTTTGCTTGGGCCAATAAATACGTAAATCCCGGCCACAATGCCATAATAGCAACATTTTTGCCTTAAATACTTCCATGGGCAAGGGCAAATTGACAATCCATTCTCTACAAAGTCAAAACAAAGGCACATGAACCGGATCATCCGAGAGAAACTCAATATGCAGGAAAATATGCATCCCTCGGGCTTGAAAATAGCTTCACGACATACCCAAAAATTGCCAAGACTCAAAATAGAAAAATCTAAATACCATCCGCACTTTACGTAAGAAAACATCAAGGGGGTTGGAGCAATCAAGAATCTATTCGCTTGCGTGCCATAGCAACCATAATCCATTTATCCCGGCATGGGTGTGCCGCAGAATCATCCCACAATTGCTCACGCTTTGCTTTTGATAAAATCCATCGCCATAATTGGCGCCTAAAACACCTCGCCACAAATTTTGACAAGCGAGACTCCTGCTGGCGCGACCACACAAACATCAAATATTGTACTTCGTAATGACATAAAAATGACCGCAATTGCCTTGGAAATTTTTGCTCTAATATGTGCAATTGCGACTATTGGCTTGTCATGGAGCATTTGCAACAACATTGCTCCATCTTTTTAGTGCAAATTCACCCCAAAGGCTTAGAACCACGCATTCGGGCCGCAGAACATGCACCTTTGTTAGCAATGGATGACAATAAGACTTCACTTATATTCGCTAGCTTGTACAATTGTACTCGCTATCTAAAATAGTGATGTCTCGCTTGGGAATCTCCTTATTATCATATTTTCTTTTGACCCACATCACAAACATTCAAGACAACTCCAATGACATCCGGCCAATAGTTAAGTATAAACAAAGTAATCCGCAAATGCAAATGGGTGACAATTTATCTTCTCTTTGGCAAACAAAGACAGTATCGAAGATACGCCACGGCTTCCTCTCGTTTCTTTGCTTATTATTCCCCGTGATAAGACATTACCCAGCTGCATTTTCAAAGAAAGAAAGGATTCGCCAAAGGATCTGCTCTAGTAATTTTTTCGTGTCTTCTCGAAGTTCTAGCAAATTTTAGATGATTTATCCTTTGTTGCAGCTGTAAGTGTGGATTTATGCATAAACATTGGTAAATTGCTCGCTAGATTGCCAAAATGCTTTTTTCTAGATTGCTCACACTCCCCTCGAATGCCATTTTCTTGTTTCGAAAGCAGGCTCCATAAACTCTAGTTCTGCAAGAAGATATATAATGCTTCTTTAAGCAAGATGGAATCAAGAATAAAATACATTTTGCATCAACATTTTGCATAAAAACTCACCTACATTGATGAAGCGCTTCTATAATATTAAAATGTAGACTTAGCTATTTGTCATTCTCAGAGCTACCATGTTGAACATATACTCCATCCCGCCAAAAAAAAGAACTCATTTTTGATCAAACTAAACCGTGAAAATCGAATATTTGCTACCTATTAAAAAGGGAAATCATTATCTTTCAGCACCCAACAACCTTGCAAAGAACTCATGAAGTACTATAACCGTAAATGTGTATTGCTTTTATGAACTTGCCATGCAAAGGAGTGAACTTGGTGTAGAAGCTTGTTGATGATGAGTCACAACAAAAGACGCTTCCCAAAGAAAAGGGAATTTCATGATATTAGAGGAGTTATGGGTCTCCCGTGCATGTTTAATAAAGCTCTCTTTCTATTTCTTTCAAATATCCGTGCTTCGGTCTGTAGGTGGCTTCAATGTCAAAAGACATAAATTTGGAGTACCTTAATGAGAGCAATTAAGGCATTTCAAGAGCCCTTAATGAATTAGGCCTTCTACATACCGCTCTAATATCGCCTACAAACTCCTGGTCAAGTTCTTCATCTAGCACAACAAAACCGCCTCGCCATAAGTTTGCATCGAAATTGAGCTTCTCCAACGAAAACCTTGACAGAAAAAAAGAAAAAAAAACCATACTCGAACTAATAGCCGCAAATGGGTTATCGAGCTCTCGCTCGCTCAGAAGCTGAACCAAAGGCCCGCAAGAAGGCGGGCATCTCTAATGGCTCACGCCTAGGAGGTTCCACCGATTGAGACCAAATTAGTTAGACCCTTATTTGCAACGCCTTTTGGAAGCTTGGGTGGTGCCACTTTTGTTATACCGCTATGCCGCCATATTACCACCTTCCCTCAATCCACTCAAAAGGCACCATGCATGGTTGCGGATAACGACGCACTAATTGCCTCGCCAAGAAAAAAGAGATTATCACCTACACTCACTTGTCGCCAAGATGTCGTGAATCATCTCCGTGATGCCCCAATTGCAACATTAGAATATGATCCATAACAATACCCCATCATCTACACACATGGGATCAGGAATGATATTCCTTTCTGCTGATAAATTGTCGCAGAGAAACACACAAAGATTGATGAGCCAATTTTAAAGCTATAGAAAACATGTTTTAAAGACAGATGAAACTATATTTAATAGTAACGTGATGATGAATACCTCTCAAAACAGATAAGATACCGGATTGCCTTCAGAGATGGCATTTTTCAAAGTTTATAGCAGCCTTTCACCACCCACAAGAGCAATTAGAAGTGGACCTCCTGATATCGCAAAGATAATCAGAGAAGAGGAAGACTCTCCCCTTCTAGGTGGGTTGTCACCAATCGCCCAAAACTAGTTACGCTTCTACGCTCAAAAACTCCAAGAGGAACTGCATTACACAACACCATATCTCTCCTTCAAATACTTGGTCCGCCAGAATAACCTCGCACACCACCACTTCCATATCTTATGGTATGAATAGTTTTCCTATAGAAAATAGCATCTAGCCAATCTTGCTCACATCAAAATAGTTGAACGCAGATCCTAAAACCCAAAGAAACAGAGGTTGCTTCTCCACCCAAGCATAATATTTTGCACACTAATTTTGGCACATGTACTTGGTAGTTCGCATAACTATCTACAAAACCAAACAAAAGGGGCAAAGCAGATCGACAACAACAGCATCCCTCGCTTCATATATCTAGAATTCAGATCATTCTTTAAGATCAAGGTGAAAGGTGAAGATGAAATATGCTGAAAAATGATGTGCTTCTCTAATCAGAAAGCAATATCGCAAGTCTTTGTATCCGAAAGTGTTCTCGCGTGGTTTTGAAGCTTCTCTCCATATAAAGCAAGCCCACCTTAATACAATCAAAACCATGACAAAGGCATTCGCAACCCTATACTATGAGAAAGATGCATGAACTTGTGATAGGTCCACGCCTATTTCCAGATTAAACTATTCAAAAACATTTAAAGAGAGCTTAAATTTCTACTATGAGCTTCCAAAGTTATAGATCTCAATCCTAAGAATATGCTCTTGGTGACCCATTTTAGTACCAAATGCTGTAATTCCTCTTCTAACCGGAGATAACTACCGAGGGGCATCCATCGAATCGAATCAAATGCTTGAAAAAGAATAATGCAAAATCGATGGCACAACTAATTCAAGTAATAATATCTAAAAGCAAGCTAAAGATGATCCAGAATAAAAGTAAATACAAATACTTACGTAAGCTATATCCAACTCAATTTCGATTCGAGCTTATCATTTTTCGTGGTCGCTTGTTTCCCATAAATTTCTTAATTCACATCACCATATCTCGAAGTTCTATGGGAGCTTAACCATTTCGCATAAAGAAACCCCATCAAAGGAGGTAATACAAATTAAACCCAACAAAGCCATGGTCAAATGCGGAAGATTGATCACAACAGCCTTAACAAATTGCTCAGATCTTCATGAATAAGTAGCCAATCAAATCGAAAACCAGCAGAGCAAAGGGCATTATTTACTCATCCCTCAGAACCCGATTCTCTCGCTACATGTGTTTTGGCACATAGCCCACGTGCATCTTGGCCCGATTTAACACCAGCAAAGATTCTCTTCCCTTCTCAAAATGAAGTCGCAGAGCGTGTCCCCAACAAGAAGCATGTACTGCTTGTGGTTCTTCATGCATAAAAACATGCATCACCAAGAGCCTTCGGCAATTAATCACCCGCAACACAACCTTAAAAATCATGTGTGGATTTGCCCTTTCATAAAACAACTATTCTTAGAAGGTGAGAACCAAGCAAAGAACGTGGTCGCGGGCTCGGGCCCCAAAAAAACTGGACTGTGGTTCGAGCTCGAGGGATTAATAGGCACTCGAATGCGATTTTTGCAAATGAATGCATTAGAGGAGAGGGTCGACAAAGAATTTTCTAAGCAAAGAAGCTCCAAAACGAAGTCGCCGCGAAGGAGCAAATGGAGTTCCCGAACCACATGCCCACTGCTCGGGCTTAGAATGCAAAAATAGCCAATGCATGGAAATAAAAGAGTGCTTAACGTTAAGCCAACGTGGGTCATTAATTTTGTCGCCAACTTATAACAAGGCATTAATTATTATTGAAGGAAAATGCCCTAATTTCAAGGATGGACGGCCTACATAAAATGCCCCAATTGAATCCCTAGATCTAACGGGCCAGATCAAAAGCCCCAAATAAAGGGGGCTGCTTTGGGGTTGATTGAAGTGTCATCACGGACCGGCCCATCTCAGAGATGGACTACGAGATCAATCTTTTACCAACAATTTCCCTTGCACCTTCCTTAATCTAAAATCAAGGGCCACGATTTCTCGCGTTCCATCGATGGCTCCAGTGGATGGGGTGCATGCCCCATCCATGCCCCATGCATGCCCCCCATCAAATCCAAGGGCTATTGTCAGCCACCTCAAAACCAGCGGCGACCTATATGAAAGTTTGTAGAGATTCATCCTATGGGCCGTGAAAGTTTGTAGAGATTTTTGAGGTGTCGATTTTTGACAATGGCAATGGCCTTGGATTTGATGGGGGCATGCATGGGGCATGGATGGGGCATGCACCCCATCCCTCGGCCGCCGACGGGCACGAGAAATCGTGGCCCTTGATTTTAAGCTTAAGGAAGGTGCAAGGAAAATTATTGGTAAGGTTGATCTCGCCCGGCCCATCTCTCGAGATGGACGGTCCAGACGGTGACACTTCAATCAACCCCAAGCAGCCCCTTTATTTGGGGCTTTTGATGCGGGCCCCGCTAGATCTAGGGATTCAATTGGGGCATTTTATGTACAATCGGCCCATCCTTGAAATTAGGGCATTTTCCTTCAATAATTTATTTAGTGTAATTAATGCCTTGTTATAAGTTGGCAAAGAAAAATTAATGACACAAATATCTAAACCTCTACGAGCGATATCCATTAGATTCAAATTAAGGTGTTGAGGCAAGGTCCGCTTCTTCGACATGCCGATATGGTTCTTCCTTCCGACAAACCTCCTTTGCATAATGGATCGGTCCTGGTCGCGATAAGCCCTTTTCCTCTTCTCGCTTCCAATTTGGAGCATCCTAGCTCTCACGGGATGGCGCTCAAATTTGTGACTTGCTGGTCGGACCCGACGCTTTTCAACCGTGGAACTTTCTATCTTGGATTTGTGGTCGGATTTGTAGGGCAAACAAACAACAAGAGTGAGTTCAAAGAAATTCTCGACTTCGATTTAGCCTTTTGGTTGAGCTACAAAGAATGTAAATTTGAAATGCCTTCTTGTGCCGCACTAGGTTTAGAGAGATGGCTATGGTGACCATCACGCCTAGTGGGCTTATTCCTCTCCATCCCTCTCTCTCTATCTATTCTACCCCAAGATTTCATTTTCTTCACTCAATCCAAACGATTTCCAAGCAGAAGAACGGCTTTGCTAATTCAACAGTAACAATGGCCCTGGCAGCTCAAAGTGCCCGATTTTCCCTCTAACTAAAGAATTAATGACTTGTTTATGCTTTTCTTGTGCTTAATCTAGATTTTTCCCTCATATTCGGACGATTTATTGAATGATGTGCTTTATTCAGAACGTAAGACTAAGAGAGCAAAGCCATTTTAAACGCCTTTTTCCTTGGCAAGGCATTTGCGTATGGTCAATGAACCAGTGGGCACCGTGACTTGGGGAATTTCTAAGTGATGTTACATGGAAGCAAGTTTTTGAGCAAAGAAAGGCAAGTGGAGAATTTTAGGTCAAGACTTATATTTGCCAATTGTTTAGGGCTATAATTTGTAATAGATTGCTATTCGTTTTGAAATGACAAGTCTTTACAAATCGTTGTGGTTAGAACTTATGATTTGTTATTATTATGGTTCATCTTGTCACATGCTGTTCATATACTTCTATATTGGTAGGCTGCTCCTAGCTGATAAGGGCCAAAGATGCTAATATTATCTTCCCTTATTTTCCTCTCCTCGCTCTTCATCGAAGTCGCGATTCTCGCCATCCGCTGACGACAGAACGCAGCTTTTGGTCAGGTGTTGTGAGATTTTCTCTTCATTTGCAGTTATTATATATAGTTAAATAATATGGCCAAACAATAGTATAATCACACAATTTCTATTATTTCTTAGGCTAGCGAGCAGTGGGGCAATTCTAAAGTAAGTGCAGCAGTAAGCAATACCTTTTCAAATGCGTGTTCTCTATATTATGATAGCGTGGAAGGCAAAAGAAGTGCAAAGGAGGCGGAAACATTCACACAAGAGGTGAAAGGGCCAGGTACGATATGCAGGGGGTCACCTATTACACTTATGAAAGCAAAGTGGAAAAATGAGGTCGCATTGAATGGCATGAGACAAGCACATCTAAGGTATGCATGCTAATTCAGCCGCTGTTACCATCTTGCATACTTGAGTTGCTTGGATGTTGAAGCCATCTAAACATTCAATAAACCGTCTGGTTATGGTTTTTTTAGTTGCAAAGGCTTAGGTTGCGACCGATCAGACGATGCTTGCTCTTTATTGTGCTATTTATGTTCTTATCTTGAAGCCATCTAAACATTCAATAAACCGCCCGGGTTATGGTTTTTAGTTGATAGCGGTGCTTAGGGTTGTGATCGAAAGCGTGATGATGCTTGCTCTTCATTGTGCTATTTATGTTCTTACATGTCTATAAATGCAGTGGATGCAAAGCCTCTCAGCGTAATTCGGGGGCCGGGTTTGAAAGGACCATTGTTCATGAAAAGAAAACGTTTTCAGAAGTTGAGGTGGGAGAATGTGTGGACAAGTTCTCGCCAAAACAACTGGATTATTGTGGCCATTTCACTCACAAATACAAGATCATGTGCATGGGTGCTACGACCATCCGGTTAATGAATCTTTTGCAAGAGCGCATAATATTACTTGATCGCTGCACTACTTTGAAGATGATAGTGCCCATTTATGTTTTATTTTCCGTGATCGAGATGCCCCGGTGATTGACCATATCAATTTCGACATTTCAAATAATGAGATCGGCCAAGAGGGTAATTGCAAAGACAATCAATTCCAATAATATTGGGTCCTAAAGAGCTTCAAAGTTAATCAAACAGCCTTAACTATGTAGTATATTATGATGTCATCAGCTTTACATTTAACACTTGATGGGATTTTAGGCACCTATTCTGCTCCATGGGATCGGGCATTCGTGAACTTGTGAGTTATGATTAAGTTGTACAAGTGCCGATCACGAAAAGGTACAGCTCATATTCTCGCTTTTTGGCATTTATTTAACTTGATGCCTCATTGAATTTATTCTCAGAAAAACGATTTCTAGACAATCCTCGTACAATTTTAATTCATGGCCACCGCTTCCTTTGTTCTAGGTGGATATCGTTGTCGTGAACCGATGGAAACAGAGTATTAGGCCTAGGGGATCTTGGAGTCCAAGGGATTGAATTCCATAGGGAAACTTGATTTATATGTTGTCGCCGCAAGATTCAACCCCGAAGAGTGAGTCATTGGACCTCTTTAAACCGTGAGTAATTGAGCATGTGATTTTTGACAATGTGCACGCTTGCATCCGTGTTCCGCCGCTGATGATAGATGTTGGGACTAACAATCAACGGCCCCGGATAATCCATCGCGGTAAGTTACTTTGTCCATCTATGTTCGACAATGATAAGAAATTTACCGATTTACATGTTCAGATTTAGGAGTACAAAGATGCAAGGCTTGAAGGAGAGGAATACCTTTCTCTTATTGATGAATTTATGGACGCCAGATTCACACGCTGACCTCGTGTTATCATTGTGTACATTGTTGTCATCTAAGATGTGACTTCCAAACAAAATGGGCTTTCAAGCTTCTACAACGGTATCGCAAAACAATATAGGATGTTTAATGATGATATCCAAGTATATAATGTTCTTACCGTGATTAGTACAAATCATCAATTCTGAACTCAACTATCGTAAACTAAAACCAAACGCTCATATTTTAGGGAACAAAGCAGGTGTGGCACTTGCTGGTCTATTTGGAGCAAGAAGAGCACGAGGAGAACCCATCTCTAACTTTGCCAATTCAAAAAAATCGCAATTGTTGAGCCGGAAGGTATGAAATTGGATTTGTAGGTGGGATCATCGATCCGAATGGCCAATAAATATTTCACCATAATGTTACTTGCAAGGGTGGTTAGGGATATTAAAGATGGCAAGGCAAAAAGTGAAAAGTATGTCGGGCAATGCACTTGGATCTCATGGGGCCGCCAAGATATTCTCGCTTGTTGATAAGATGGTAAGAAAATTATGCTTCCTACAATTATGGGGTCTTGCAAGAGAGAATTTGGACATTGAGGCAAAACCATTTGCTCGAGAAATAGAAGAAGTGAAAAAAATGCGTGTTTACAGGAGGGTTCTAGCCGCCTTGAAGTGGTTTGTGGCTAACGTTTTCTCTTACTCAATCCCGCATTTTGAGATAATTTCTTATAATCGTAAAAATACGCGGAAGCCAGATATGTTATTGGGTCCGTCCTCGAGTCGGTGGCATCTTTTCCCAAGAGGTAAGCTACATTTAAGCACACACACCGTGGTCTATACGAGGTATCATCGAAATTTTACTCACCAATCCTAAGTCGAAGTTAACAAATCCTCCACCATTGACTGGTTCATATTGCCTCTTTTGTCATGATCCCGTTACATGCCTTTTAACATCCGCCATGTCTTGAATGTACATGATCAAAGAAGAAACGCCCCTTATATTTTTTATTCCCGACCTGATTGAGAGGTAGGTCCTCATTATGATCATTCCGAGGTAGTTCCTCTAGCCCAAAGACTTCGGCCGCCTAAGGACATTACACCGAGATTTGGCCTTCTCACGATACCAAAGCCACCCTAGAGCTTGATGGTAAAATCTTTTAGCAAAGGCCACCCCATCTTGTCGGTGGTTCAAATTGACACCATGGCTACTAGCCACATCAATGAGCTTGCACTTCTTTTTATGATCTCAACCTTGCCAAAGACATGCAAGTCCATTCCTCGCCGCGAATGAGCATATCATGGATTTGCAGCTTGGTAAGTCCATTATTGAACATGTATTCTGCCGCGAAAAAATGCAAAAGCTAGATAAAGTGCCCGCAGATTTGTGAGAAGTAGGGTCATATTTATAATCAAAATGCATGCAAAATTATGTGAGCCATGTATCCAATTTCATCTCTAGACCATGCAGCTTTGAGAAATGCATAAATGACCTGTTTATATTACAAGATATGTAACTTTGACATTGATCTAGCCATATCGCATCAGCCACGTGTTTTAAAAATGATCCTTTTCATGATTGTGCAATGTGTATGCGTGTTAATGGAGGTGAAACAGCTCCAATGAATTATAGCAACGTGGAAGAGGGAGAGGCATTGGGAATGGGCATGGTTCTGACGCGGAGTATTTTTTTTTTAATAGTCTTACATATTAAGGAATGACTAAAATCAATGTCTCAATTTTAGATAACTAATAAATATATACTATCCGCTTATCACCATCGATATTGTTTGCAAGCATTGGAAGGGGTGGGAATATGAAGCCGCTGACCATTGAACCATGATAGCCGCTTTTCGACTCTTTTGCATTTAACTTGCCTAAGCATTATCTTTTTTATCCTCTCATGCATGAAGGCTCAACGTCGGTGTTTTGCTTAAGAATTTTGTGAAGCCCAGCCAGATTGTCTCAATTGGTTGCGTGATGGATATGGCTATCAACAATTTTGCTCCAAATTTGACTTCGCTTCTTTTTTGCTCAAGTCGGGCGCGGAGAATCGAGAGGGATTTAGCTACTGGCTTTGTGTTCCGAAGTTCCGCTTTGCACCTCCCGGAGTTTACACCATCCTTGATGAATAGGTTTATAACCACCCTCGAGGAAGACAGCTTGGGGTTTTGGTAGTCGCAGCTTGTGTTTATGGGTCTTAGAGTTTAGATTTCATCGGGTCGAACAAGCATGTATTTATCTTGTGTGGGATTTTATTTGCGTGTTTTGAAAGATGGGTTGAGTTCGGTCAATATTCCTTTGCCATTGATCTAAAACAATGTACAAATTTCAAGCATAAATGCAAGGACGATAGCATCCATGTCTAAATAATAATTGCACAAGTAATATTTTGAATATTGGTTTCGCCCTTAGCAATTCACTCCCTTTGTTTTTGAATTACGCCCAGCCCATTCTCATGGTTTGGTAGCCAAGGGCAATGTATGTGAGACCGTTATTGAGATGATAATTATGGTTTTAGCTACCTCAAGTATAGCAAAGTAAAAGCCCCCAAATGAGGTCCTAATCATAATGCGTAAAATGTTGAGCTAATTGGGCGATGATCCACTCAACTATAGACGTATTGAAGGACCGATGGTGATTTAGTCTTGACCCGCACTAATTGATACCTATACAAGAACCATGTAGAAGAACCGGGTCATATGGTAAACTTCTCTAGCAGCTTCTTTATGTGGCCTAATGAGGCAAAAGTCTCAGGGTCCCGAGCCTTCACATTTTACATACCTTATCGTTGGACATTATGAATGGTGCCTATCACATGGAGAATGAATGTCGCAAGTTATAGGAAATCCACCATGGGTAACTCAAAGATATAGATCATGCGTGCATTCCGATAAGAATATCATAGCCATTTTTTTAAAAACATGGGGAACAACTGGCTTTCCGCTTTTATACATTGCATGTCCATATTGATGTTTCGCTTTAAGGGCTCAACATTTACAAAGATAAATAGAGTTTTGTGGCCAATTGAAGATCATATCCCCGGATTCACATTTCAGAACATTTGTAGCAGCTTTAAAGCTCGTAGAGCCTATACAAAAGGCATCTCTATAGGGCTTCACAAAGTGTCAGAGATCTCCTGGATTTAGAGTAAAACCATGTTTTTGTTTGTTGTGTCTTGATTGTGTAATGCACATCTTTGATTATTCATGCTGCCTATTTGCGTGAACAGCTTTGATCAGATGACTTTATTTGGAGTATCGCAAGAAGATTGCCGAAAGCGTAATGCCAAACTCGAATTTCGTGGTTTGATTCTCGCGGTACCGAGAGTTGTTTTATTTTGCTTGCCCGTAAGCTTGAAGAGTTACGATTTTCGTGCTATTCTTGAGCCGGAAGTGTGATTGATTCTAAACTAAACCTTTAAGGTGCGATCCCCTTTTCTCGCCTCCGCTTCTAGAATAAGGGCGATCCAAGATCTCTTTGATTATTTTAATGGTTCTTTCAGCCGCCCATGTTCTTAAGTGCAGATAATGAAATTAAGAAATCACAAGAGATCCGGGCAATCTTTCTATTGTAATGACCACCAAAAAAGGCGATCTTTGGCGCTTATTGTTTTGGCATCTTTTAAATGCTTAGGCATGTTGTGCTATTCGCTCTACAAAAGAGTTGGACTCAGCTTTATAGGGTGGTTGGTTTCCTCATCATGTTTATGGCTTTCAAAGCTTTAGATATCTAAATATTCTAATCAAATATCCAAAATGTTTTAGTACCGCATCGCAGTTGAAAGACTCCTGGATGCAAAATGGATCCAGTTTTTTTTGTTGACGGATCAACTAAAGATTTTTGAAGGCTTTAAAACTTTAATATCGCGGATAGTTGAAGGAAGCGTATCTAATATAACTCTTTGCATTTCTTTTACGCCTTTAAATTTTTTATCCGAGCCTCTCATTTCTTTATTTTACAGGGGTAACGCCGAAAAAAGCCTTTTGAACATATGACATTTTAATGCAAGGTAATCAATGAATGACAATGCAACCACCTTTTGATAAAATACAGACCGGTTCAATGCAATAACGGACCAATGGATTTGGGATTGTGTTATGGAATTGGTCGGAAGACCATAAACACCGATTCTTTAAGAATGGCTAAACCGCACAATGGTAATTGATTCAAATTGCCGATGCTTGGGTTCTTATTTCATGGTTTGAAATTTGTATCTATTTGGAACATGGTAATTGGTTCAAAATTGCTAGATGCTTGTCGGGCACCTACATGCTAAAAATATAGTACATTTTTTCTTAATTGTTTTTCGATTAAATGGGTGACCCTAATCATCTACGATGCGCTTTATCTATTTTTACGCTATGAAAGAAACCTTCGTTAGACAAAGATTTTGGAAGTTCCTTATTGATGCATAAGATGCCTTTATTAGACAAAATTTTTGAGAGATGCTTATTGGTACATAACTAAGATTTCATCGCCCAAGGGCTTAATGTAAGAAGATTTTATATTTTGAGAAGAGTGGTTCACGGGTCATAGATGAGAGATCAAACTCCCCGTTGACTTCATCCAAGCCCGTAATTGTGTTTGATAATCAGACACTCCTAATAGCTTGAACCTCGATATTACAAGTTGAGGCCCGGAAAACATGCTTCCTTTGTATATATCTAGAATAATCGTGATTGACAGAGATATGAAGCCCATATGAGGGCTATCTGCTCAAGATTCTGAAGTTGCTTTCGCTATGGAGCTTGACAGACAATATTTAGTTTGTTATACCTTAAGCTACCTCAAATTACCAGAACTTATTCATGTTGTTTAATGGAAAAGACTCAATGAACAACTCATGTTCTTTGCATACACGTCAAACATTGCTTTTATAGAAAGAAAGCTATACCTCGTTTACAACCCGCCTATAGTCTTATAAGCCACCACGAAATGTTTGCCTATCGCTGAGCCGCCATTCACTGCAATTATCATCAAATGTTGTTCCTTTCTGTTTGATTGCTCCAATCCAATTTGTTTGTTGAGTTATAATTGTATATTTGACTATGTCATTGTGGTATGAGGATGCATATTGTGCAAAAGAAAATTGTATCTACCGATGTGTTGAACCATTGTGTTGAACCATTGTACGCCGCCGGAAACAAGGAAACCTAAAAACTAAGCATACCAAATCAAGGTAAAATTTGGTCAGAAAGCAATTCAATACAATATTCCTCTCCAATAAAGTTCATCTCAAAGATGTAGTTCCTCTTGCAATTTGACACGCAGAGTTGATTTGAACTTGCTAGAGCATCATTATATGGAAAATCAAAAGCCATTGCAAGTCTCAGATACTACATTGCAAAAGGTGGCTTGACTACAGGATGGATTTACTATTTTTGGTGAATGCCTTGCAAGATTGTCAATGCAAAGTATTGAATTAGAAATAGAAACCTGTGTAGGAGAGTTACGCTTTATGCTCAAGAATAGTCTGCAATGCCATGTCTACATTAATGCTGTTTGTGAAGCTTGTGGATTTTGGAATTTAGTGTCAATGGATTCCAATTGGTGCACCTTCAAATGTGCTTTTAAATGTGTCACATTGCATATCTTTCTTAGAAAAAATAAGAATATTAGATTAACGTTTGTGCCATGTAATTTTGTAGACTGCCATTGCTTCACATGTCGTTAGATGGTTGCATATGGTGCCTATGCTATGTAAATGTTAGAATTTTGTTAGATGGTTGCATATGGTGCCTATGCTATGTAAATGTTAGAATTTTGTAATTTCAACTAGCAAAAATAACCATATCAATATGAACTCTTGATGTTAACAAATTATAGAGAATATTGTCTCATAAATTTGAGTTCATGCGATCTCAACTTAGCAACAAGAATCATTTTACATTGCACCAACTTTGCAAAAAGACAACTCATTACTTTTAATGGGGCATGCCATTTAATACTAGGCCTCTTAGGAATTGAGTTTGACTATCAAGGGTTATGCTAACTTTGGCCTTGAGGTATTTACTTTATCTTCATGGGTTAGGAATCATGTCACCCCTGTTGGAACAAAACATTGAGACAATGTTCTAAAAGAAATATTTAAAATATACGCGGTATAAAAATATCGCAAGAATGAATGAGCATCAACAATTTAAATGATTTACAACTATATTAATTTTTTATTTTGTTTGCTAAAACAACCATTGCATGGAACTTATATCAATCAAACACATTTATGACATCAGATAAGAGACCAAAGCAAAGGTCTCTTACATAGTATTAAGTCACTCATACAAAAATTTCGACACAAATGGCCAATCAACTTAAAATTGATCTATTCCGTGATGTTCATAAACCATAGCCGATAGACCCATTGATAGTACAAAAACTTGTATATATATATATATATATATCCAAATTTATATATATACAATTATATAAGCACCCCCTTATATCTAGAGATTTTGGTGTCGGCCCCAAGCATCCCTCTTATTGGTGATCCATTTTGAGATCAAGTTTGATGGAGATGAAAACATGCCAAACCACCCCAAGCACCCCCTTTGGGTATAAAGATTGAGGTGTCACGACTTCATCCCGTTGAATGTGCTTAATGGCTGCCAAGATTGAAAGCCTCTTATTTGGGGCTTTTAATCTAAAGCGTTAATTTGTTGTCAATGGTCGAGATTTAGGGGAAGTTCACAAATTTGCGAAAGGGAAAAGGATCTCTTGCAACGTGCTCCCAATTTTTTTTTCCTTGCCTTGGTCGGTCCGGTCGCGCCAGCCTTTTTCCCCCTCTTTTCCAATTTGGAGCATCGTGATGAGGCATCATGGCAAAAATAGAAGGTATTGTTCTCTTGGGATAGTCATTTTGCGATGGATGTTTTGGTCATTTGGAATGGAAGCAACCACAAAATGCATGTCGGATCTACGGATATTTTGGTCACCGGAATGGAAGCAACCACAAAATGCATGCCGGATCTGCCTCGGCTTTTTAAAAAATTCCGAATCTTCCTTTTCAGCGTGAATGGAATGAGTTTGAAGCGGTTTGAAACTAGAGGTGCCGAGTGGGTATTCGGTAGTATCTTTGGATCAGTGCGGAGCTATGCGAGAAAGGTTTCGTGATAAACGTGCTAGGTAAATTCGTTCTACCATATTTCTAAAGTAGGATGCAAGACATCCGATTTATGTGCAAATATATCCAATGCCCGATTAAGTGGGACAGATGTGAGGCTTTGGAATGATTACTTTGGGGAGTTGAATCGAGGGGTTACATATGCGAGATACATGTATAGTATCACTTCGTGAACTGTAGCTTGGGAACTTGTAGCTAATCTACATCGACCGAGGATATTATACCCAATAATAGAACCAATTCCTTACATGAGTTGTTATTTAATGGGGGGAGTTTAAGCAAAAATTATAATTGAGTTGGAAATCTAGTGATGATAGTTGTTAGATGCCATCATTATGTGGAGCTTTGCTTAAGATTGCATCGCTTCATTACATTTGAATATCATTATGCGCAACAAACAACAATGTGAGGCGCATATGCAAAGCGGGTTTGGAATTGCATTATGGGAAATTTAAAGAATTGCCTCTACTTTAGGGGCTTTGGGGAAATTATGTTAGAGGGTATATATGCTTTTATTTAAAACTTGATCTTGGTGAAGCTATTGAGGTATGTGAATATCTGAATAATAATATAAGTAGCATTGTAATCATGATAGGGCTAGCGTTCATGTAACAAAGGAGAAATAAGGGCCGGAAAGTTTCCGTGTAAAGGCAACAGATAGCGTGAGGTATGTCATCAACTTGTGAGTTTTGCTCTCTGGTTTTTTTCGTGTATTGTTCATGATTGTGTTTGGTAGTCGCTATGGTATGAGAGCTTTGTAAGCTAGATAGTTGGTTACGTTCTTGGAAAATCTTAGTCCCCTTTTGGGAGTTGAAATTTTAGGGGTTCGATAAACTGGCGACTTTGGTTCATCGAGGATTTCCGGATTACGCAATTGTCTAGGGGCGATTCGTCCATCGAGGATTTTGGACTCGCAATTGTCTAGGAGCGGTCAGTAGGATCATCGAGATACATGTACAGTATCACCGCGTGAGCTGTGGAAGGAATCTGTAGCTAATCTATATCTACGAGGATATTATACCCGATAATAGAACAAATTCCTTATATGAGTTGTTCTTTAATGGGGAGTGTGCAAAATTAAATTGAGTTGGAAATCTAGTGATGATGGTTGTGAGATGCCAGCATCGTGGGGCTTTGCTTAAGATTGCATCGAAGCTTCATTACATTTGAATATCATTATGCGCAATAAACAACAATGTCAAGCTGCATATCCCCGCATATGCAAGCGGTTTGGACTTCGCGTTGTGGGAAATTTGCGAATTGCCCCTACTTTGGTAGGGACTTTGGGGCTTTTAATAATTTCAATGCTCGAGGAACCTTTTAGTTCTAGTTACGGTAGGAACAAAAATGGATGCTAATACATGTTATTACTCACGGGCGATATTTATAAGAATTGAGATACAGTTCATAAAGAATGCGAGATGGAGCTCTCTTTTTTCCTATAAAAGGAATGGATAGAAGCTAATTTCCCTACATTTGTACATAATACATCCGCATGTTTTGAATTGGAAACAAAGTCAAGCTTTTGTTTTATGTTATTCTTACGTTTGTTAGGCGTTTTCTCTAGAGGTGAACCATCTTTATTTCTATGGCCAAATCCAACGGGCGGGTGATCTTGCCAGTTCATGATTTAATCCAACCGGAGCGGCGAGGGCCTATTCATATCGAAAAGCGCTGCCGGTTATCTTGCCAAGAAGGATTTTTCTAATCTTTGATCTCCGTACAATGGGTTTAAGGTAGAAATCCAACATCCGTTCATTAGAGATATTCTGAAGATAAATTAATCATGATGATTTCAAGATCGGGAAGTAGATTACGTGATATTTATAATTTGGAAATCCATTTGAGAACTTCAAGGCCCCAATAATTTTACGTCATCGCTAGGCTACAAGGTATTTGATTTCAATATTATTTCCTTCTAGATTCTATAAGTTGGAACAACCAAGTAGCATTTCATGTAATGTATTATTGATGCTAGCGGACATCTGGATCTATAATCGATCTATCACGGTACCTTTTTGGCATCCGTAAGTCTTTGGGATGCAACTTCACGGAGGCCAAAGGGAAGTTTTCGGCATCATGAAAGAGGTGCCGACATAATCGATTTATTGCGTTAGCTTTACGTAGTTCAAGAGTTGAATGTGAAGGCTGGCATTGTTTTATCTCAAGATATTTTCTTTGTCTTCAAATGAGAGCCATGTGCAAAATAAGATAGATGTTGAGATGTGATCACCGCTAGTTATGGTGGTCTTATGGCCGTTCACTACAAGGTCTGGTCTTTCACGATGTAATAATTAAAGATTGATTATATTGATCTCAGCGGCTATACAAATGTGTACCGAATAAATCATTTGCATCATGCAAGTAAGTAGGTTAGCAAAATGCATATATTACATCTTGAATGAATGAAAAGCCCCTACCGGAATATCCACGATTATTTATTATTTATGTACTTACTTGTTGTGTTCGGATATAATGGCGGGGCAAGTGAGAAGCATTGAGAAAGTTCGGCTTGGCTGCCATAAAAGCATATCTTTAAGGTGTTCTCAAATAATCGCGTCTTCTTGCATTTCGGATTTTTTCAAAATGAGTATAGATTTAGGTGAAAAGTGTTCCACATTGAATTTGTCTAGTTATCTTTGTTTATTTCTTGAAAATAAGACTTGGTATCACAAGAATAGGACATGCTAGGGATTCGGTTTTCTTTGTCGCCGATGGTATTTACCAGTTTGTTGACTCTCTTTGTTGCTTGAGTCGGGTTTAATGTGCCGATTTTTTGCTTTCACGGTGGATCTTGGCTATCGAGGAAGATTCCATGAATAGTGTATAGGTGGGTTTGGCAAAGCTTTAAACATCATTGAGTCACTCTTTTTTTTTTTTTTTTTTATTATCAATTTTCGGTATATAAATCCGTCTTTTTTTTTTTCAAATTTTGTCTAGTGTTTCACGTTGTATTGCATCACGGGTTTTTAAGGCGATTTGCTAGAATAAGAGTTTTAATCGAGGTTTTACAATAGTTTGACAAGGACTTGATTTTCATTTTAGTTGTGGTTTGAAGCATCATCACATCACGAGAAGATAATCTTTTGATACATTTCCTACGTTAATGTTCATGAACCTTGGATTTCTTAGATGACACATGTTGGAAACCTCGCATGGGCTACATTCAGAGGGATAATCTTTTGATGCATTTTACGTTAATGTTCATGAACCTTGGATTTCTTAGATGACACATGTTGGGAAACCTGCACATTCATATTTTGCTTTATGTAGGTACGACCCTAGAAGACGAGACTTTCTACCTTGCAAAATGTAATGCAGCGAATTATGTGCTTTCAGATTACTCTCTTTAGGGTGCTAGACATAGGTTTCTACGAACATGCAATCCTTGCATGCAATGCATTTTAGAATGCCCTTGAATTGTGGTGCTTTGAGAATGATCCCTTAGTTGGGTTGATCAGGTGGTAGAATGATTGAAGATTGTGGTTTCGTTTCCCGAGGTAAAGGCGTGTTCTTTATCATGTTGGTGTGTACTTTTTCTTTCATTATTAACATTTTTAGCGTCAAAAATATAGGTTGATTTGGTCGCATTAAGGCACATAGGGGATATTGGATGCCAAAAGGAAGCTGGGTGTTGGAAACACATGTAAGAAGAGCGATGGACATAGCCAACTTATTTAAGCCAAAGGCGGGTTCGGTTTTACTGTTTTTGATGGTCTAAATCTTGCTTGGAAATCCATTTTGCAAATGGTTATCTAGATCTCATTCGATTATTGTAGGAGCAACAACCTTGGATGAACACGCATGAGCCTCTTATTCTTACAAAACTAACATTTTCAAAGCGATTAGGCTCTAACATTTTCAAAGCTGGATTTTACGGTGATAGCGGGTAAGGTGTGTAGCCTCTTTCTCGTGATAATTTTTATCATTGCTTATTGAAATGGAACTGTTATTGCATGCATTTGACAAAGCTCGAGATGTTAAAGAATAATGGCGGGAAAAAGCGGTACACATATTCCCTCCGTATTCTTCTTTAGTGCTTCTTGAAAATCCACCGTGGTGTTGTTCAATGTTGTTATTGTTAAATGTAACTTGACTAGACACGAGATATTATTCCCAAATTATGGACATGGAAAACAAGCTGAAGCTTTGCTACTGCGACGTCATTTGAGAGAAGGAGAGGGTGCTACTTTGTGTTCAATTGGCTAAGATGCTAGTGGGCCTCTATGCCAAAACACGTATAGAACGGGTTCGGGGTGCTTTTATAGTTTGGCCCGATGTCGACCTTTTCATCATAGTAAATTTTTGTTGTGTTGAAGTTGAATGCCGATATTTTGATTTTATTTCCGCGAAGATCGGTCACGCACTATTCATTGATTTACTGTTTATGGATCTATTCTAATGAACTTCTATTCTAGTGGAGATTGGAGGATATTGAACTTCTATTGGAGGATGGAACAAAAGCCATAGGTGCCCATAAGCTTATTTTAAGTGCATGGAGATTGCCATTTGCAAGGGGTTGCTATATAGGCAACCTCCTTATTAAACTATTCATAGATTAATTTTTCTTAAATGTAAAAGAGTTTAGTTTATGAACATACTTATGATGTTTTAGATGTTTACCAATGGCACCGAAAAGCGGTACAACTTCGGGCTTATAAGGATGTTGATTTTGAGATCTTTGAGGCAATGCTTAAGTATATGTATTACGGTTCTCTTGGCCTTGAGAAATCTGGCGCTTTTTCTTTGCCTTTCTTTGTTTCTTGAGATAGATTTGGAGTTTCGTTTCTTCAACGGTAATGTTGTGATAAGCTTTTAGAACATGTAAGCGAGGTATGCTCCCATTGATCTTTTAGTTATTTAAGCCATGCGCTATGGTTCCCGACTATTTGATCTCTATCCTTCAAGAGTCGGCTCACAAAATCCTTAAATGGCTAGGGATGGGTTTCTTTGATTTTCCATCTTTGGTGCCAACATGGTAACACCTATGTCAATAATATTTTACGGGGAAAAATAAGAAATGGTTGTAACAATGTTTGATGTTTTTGCGGTGTTTGATGTTGGCTTTGTATTCATCAAATGTGTTCCGCAAAAAGCGGGTTGCAAGTGCGATGAAATAAAAGATGTTAGGCTGGTCCCCTAGTGGCATTTAAAGTAAGTGATTCATTCGTGCCTACCACTTGGCGTAGAAATTTGGATTGTATTCACATTTTTAGTTTTTGTGCATCTTGAAGAAAGTCACGATAAATTGTTCAACTTTCAGTTTCAAACAACAGCCTAAGAGATGCTTCATGTGTCCTCCAAATGGTTCTTTAACCAAACGAGGTAATAAATGCAAAAGTGCTATTTTTAGTTGTAGTCTTGTGCATTATGTGTTATGTCATGATTAGGTTTAATTGTCAAGGTTGTAGTTGGTATTCTCAAACTTGATGGCCTCAGGATTTATAAGATTGGAAAAATATTGTGTTGAGCTTTTCCCAAATGGAATTTATCTCCCCTTGATACGGTTTATCCCTTTGGAGAAAGGCAAGAATAATGAAGGTTGAGAGCCTAACTATGACCGAGGAGCGATAAGCATTTTCTCGTGACAACATTAAGTGCACAAAATTACTCATGTATGCATTTAAATTACATGTAGTATTGAGGGATCTCATAACAAAAGCTATTATTAGCAATTTAAAGGCTCATTCAAGTCCTCTCTTTGCTTTGTGCTTGCATCCATCTTGGACATAATTTAGGTTTTGGGATCTATCCTATGCATACCTATATAAACTTTCTTCTTTGCGATCCCCTTCTGAGATCGGTAGCATCACATTGCTTTACCACATTTCCCATAAATGTCACCAAGAAAAATTCATATGCATTTGCAAACCATATGACCGCATAAAAGTATGTGCTCCTGGGCAGATTCTTGAAGAAGTGAGTTGTTATATTCAACAATATACATTGTGTAGCCAATTGCCTAATTGTTTGGTGTTCTTATTTTGCCAAAATAACCTTTTTTTGCATTCCTCTATGTTGCATCTATTGGCGGAGTTCTTGAGGCTAGTTGTTGGAGATTTGGAATGCATGCCGGCTTAAATCTTCTGCAAACTCAAAGTAGTTATACTTTGGGCGGAAAAAAGACAAATATGTTTTCAAGCGGGGACCATAAAATTGTGTACAAATTGAAGAGATGTGCAAGTATTTCCTACTTGCAACAATTGATGGCAATTGAGGGCTTACGGCGGCATCAACCTATTTGATCCACTTAAAAGTCCACTATGATACTGATTGTTGCCAAATGTAATCCTATTATATAGGTTGATTACGACTTTTTTGGATATTATGTTGTAAATGATTATGGTTTTACACGGACATGAAATTAAATCCCATCAAATGATCTATCTACTTTGCACTTGAGATAAGCGTGTTGTACATATGCTTGTTTATTTATGGTGCGTAGATCACGGTAAAGGGTATATAGTTTTATTATCTGAGCATCTCATGGCGAGACCCAATTGCTACCTAGTTCTACTAAGCTCATTAGGAGTTATAGTTCATTACGTGTATTCCATAGGGGGCTTGATCTTTATAGTAATGCTTAGCCAATGCATGTGATATGGTTGACTCTCGGGGAAATCAATTCTTTGTTGTACCCTTCAACAAGTTGATTTGGCAACACATGCGTTTGGACATATTCTTTCCACATTGCTTTCTGATTGGTTTTGGTTTTGGTGTTTTGCATATTGTGCATAGTGCACCCAGATGTTCTACAACCCAATGCTCACATTCCCATGCTTCATGTTATGAGTTTATTGCCATCTTTATTCATGTTACTTATACTTGGACCTTACCTCAGTTCGATAATAATAGGCATTTGCGGCACCAAGAATTGCTTCATAAAATAGGCTTGATCACTTTGTAATTAAGGCTTTTCAAATTGTAGCTCCACGACTTTAAAAATGCATATATTTGTGTTTGAAATCTATTTTAGCAAATTTGCGTTTTCACAGATTGATTGTAATTGATCATCTTATTCTAAGTGGTCTTCTTTCATTTGAAAATAAAATATTTGTTGTAGCGGTATATATTATTGCTAGAGCATGTATTATTCTTTGTTGGCCATTTGATCATGGCATATCAGAGATATTCCATGAAAAGCCTTGTCGCCCGTTCTTCGGCGTCAAGATAGGGTCAAAAGAGCCCCATGTTGACCCGATTTCTAGGGGGGCTTAAAAACCAACTCAATGGTTATGTCGATTATTCCAAAAAGCGTCTGGTGAGAATCAACCAAAATAACGAGCTTGGGGAATCGAACCAACTAGATTGAATGCTTTTGGGCTTATAAATTCAAAGCTAACTTTTACGCGATTATTGTTGCCAATGCTCTTAATCCATAAAAGTACAAATCAAATGATCAATTTTAACAAATGCCACATTCGAAACCCAAAACTCAAATCGTAAACCAATAATATAATTACTGCGGCAAGAACAAGCTCTTAGGCTTTCCGGATCTTGCGTTTATGCTTTCCTCTGCTTCAACAAATGTCAGTGGTTTATTTTGATGGGCCACCAGGTGGTGAGGCAAAAGTGCCACACCACCTTGAATTCTTACGCAAATTTGTGACAACCCTGTGAGAATCTTTGTCGAATCAAATGCGGAATGGTTTTCAAATAGGAATGATGGCTTGCTCACTTGGGATGCAGATTTCAATTGATGGCTTGCTCACTTGGGATCTTGGAGATAGTAAAAATCTTGACAAAATATAAAAGCTAATGTGCATCTTTGGAGATAAGTACCAACAAACTCCTTTTTTTTATCGCTGCCGATTCGGTTGATGGGTTCTTTCGGTAGCTTTCAAATGTCGAATATGAGCTCCGGGGAAAAACAATGGCGGGACTCCAATATCTTCCATGATTTTACTTCCACATCTTCATAAACCATGCTCACGAACCTTTAAACAATCTTATGTTACAAATATACCTAAACCTTGATTTGGCAATGTTATCGATCGTCAATTCTAAATCCTTTTATAAATATATCGGAAGCTTGATTTGACAACTTTGTCAATCGAATTCCTACATTCCCATATGCTTGCATTTTTTGTGGTACCGGTTACAATGTATAGATTATACTTAGGCTAGAGCTTTTACCCTCTCCACATTATTATTGCAAACCTAGGTTAATAACACATGGATGTAGATTCTTAAATCATTGTAGGGTGCAATTAAGCCAAGTAGCTTAGTGGGAGACATCCCTTTTCCTTCTCAACGGTGGAGATAATTGTAGCGGATATTTGAAAATGGCATATGTTTTCAATAACCTTAAGAATTACATGTTTCACATTTAACCACCCTAAATTTTTTACATGAAAGCTTATGGTATTTTAATCTCTTAAATATCTTAATATTGACATACAATGTTGACATTGGATTTGACATATTCCTACAAATATACGAGATCACGGGGTTCACAAATATACACCTCACACCCCGCATACTTGGCGTACATATCGTATGAAAATACAAATAGGAGCGGATGAAAACACGTTTTTGTTGTGAAAAAAGAACAACCCACCCAATGCGTGCACAATCTTTTGTATAGAAATTGCCACTTCCCAAAAGTAAAATTTTCACCGATTGAGAATGTTATTTTGCAATATAACATGTAATAGAAATGCTTGTGCCTCAAAAACAAATCCAAGGTTAAACAATGACAAATGCAAATTTTTCTAGATAATGTTGGAATCTTTATGGAATTTGAAAGAATGATGATTACAAGGGGATCTTAATATTTCCTTAAACTCTCTAACGTTCTATGAAAATTCTTCTAGATCCTTTAAGATTTTGTATTCCACTAAATTTGACTCTTTCGGTATTCAATCAATCTGTTCGCCTAGAATTTATTTCCGTCTTCATAAACCATAGCTCATTAACCCATTCATAGTACAAAACTTGTATATATATATATATATATATGTATTATGCTTTAACAAGCAACCTTCCTTAAAGGGATCCATACTCATGATAAATGCAATAAATCTAGGAATTTATAATTTGCATTGATAAAAAACACATATAATAACCAATATTTTGTTGCATGATGAAATTTCCGGTCTAGTCATTCACATTAAAAATCTCCCGAATCAAGTGGGAAAAGCTAACCTACGCTACTTGCCGTCACAAGACAAAACACGTGTGTTAGTACGGTGTATGCATGTGGAAGACATGTATATTTGTATATATATATATATATATATATACAAATCTTTGTACTATCGATGGTTTATCAACATCTGTAAGTAAGGTTCAAGATTAAGAAGATCAGCCATATGCCCATGAATGTAAATCAATTGTAAAAGTTAGAGCCGAAACTTTGAAGTAAAAGCCAAAGAAGAATATTCATCGGTAAGGATGTAAAAAGAAACATACCACGAGAGATTTTGGTTCTTGAAGTTTGTAGTTTAAATAAAATGTCGATTCATGTAGTCGTGTTCGTAGGTGGAATGATAAATCGGATCGAAGTGCATTTTTTGTGTGCACATGCATTAATAGATAGATATATAGAAGATAGAGAGAAGGGAAGATGGCGTTAAGTACATTAATCATCTCCTTATAATCCCTAGATCCACAAGCTTGATGGGAGGGAGGAAGAACTTCGACAAATTTGCTAGCACATATTTTGCTAGATTAAATGTAGGTCCGGATATTTATTTTTCTCAATAAAAAATTCCATGATACATGGTCCCATTTGGCAACCACTAAATTGGGACTTAATAACTTTCGATACTTTTGCCCTAGCTTTCACTAATTGCAGGAACAAATACATGGTACATCTCCATCAAAATACCCACTAAATGGAGATTACACTAAAAGAGGTTCATTGCTATTGCTCTTCTTTCTTGAGTCTTAACCTTAGATGCAATCAGAGAATCTTTGTGAATGGAAGGCAGGTTGTTATCAAAAGTAATATCACCATTATAGAGTGAAGATTTTATCAAGAAAGTTGAAAGTTGAAGTTAGCTTAAGGGCGAGGTCAAGTCGAAGCGAAGCTAAACTAAAACAATCGACCCTAAATGAATAAGTCAAAGTCAAACCTTTTGTCAAAGAATGATTTGTAGAGCGTGAAATCACGTCGTGCCAACACTACTAGTCTGGAGACTCAAGTATTTGACAACTTGGTGAGTGTCAAGCCGGACAACTCCAATGTACATAAAATCCTTTGTGTTAGAATTTGGCATCCCTTGCCTTCAAACATGTCGAATATTACTACTTTAAGCACATCAAGTAAGTGATGGGCGATTAAAAATCTTTGTACTATGATGGAGTGTATGAAATCGATGAATTTAAAAAGAAGTTGGAAATCGAACACATAGGGTGCAAGTGTTGACCCGATTCCTCTAGATCCTACTAAATCATATGAGTATAGTAAATAGTTTATTGGGGTAGGCACAAAGAGGGTAGGTAAATGGCAAAGTTTATCATGTTAGAATCTAGGAAGCGCACATTTCAACATGATTTGCAACACTCTAGTAAAATGATACTAAAGATCTATATATATATCGCTACCCTCATCTTTGCCCACGGATGTTATATAGGTCTAACAGCCGCCGACTCTCACGCCGTTAGGATGTGATAATAATTTGCCAAATTCTGCAATGCCATTGTTTCTTGCCAACAAACCATAAGCAACACCAAGCCGCGACAAAAGCGACCACAAATATCACGAGAAGAGCACCACAGGGCTTCCATGGATGCGGGAAAGCAATCAAAGATACCCCATCCATAACAACAATGGCGGCAAACCGGCCGGGGCAAGGATCTTGGTTGTTGACGGATGAACAATGCACCACCAGGCCACCAATTCCTAGGATGACAAAAAAAAATTAAAACACACGAAGCAAGTAAAGCTCATTAATTCAGCCGAGGAGTTCTTGCAACAAGCTCACAAGTGCTATAATCTCATATTCTTATAATCCAACAAAAAGTTCAAACATAAGCCTCTATAAAGAATGTGAAAGAAAAAATTATTCCAACACACATAAGATCTAGAAAAATATTTACGGGCAATGCCTTAACATTTAGACATTACCTAAGCAATAATAAAATGGCTTTGGATGCTTGGATAGAAACCTGTCCCACCCATTGCTAAAAGAACTCTGAATTGCGATGCGAATCCATTACGCGGCGTTGTTATTTCAATCCGGGGCTTGCGCGATAAGCACTCTGGATCTGAAGGAACAATGGGGCTTTTCATGCATTCGAGTGCACAAGGCTAGAAAGCATAACAAAGCTGTACAAAATATGTGTAACCTTTGTGAAAACCATTAATCGCACATTTTTCAGCAAGAAGATCATAAGAGAAAGATGGGGATTCCATTATAAATTACAACCACGGGCATGGCTATAAGTGTTAATGGTGCAACATAAGCGAGCGAAATTTACTTTCGGACTTTCTTGTCACTTTTAGCAAGTTTGGTTGATCTGGTGGCATCACGAATATGCATGGCAATCATTATTTAGGTGGTAGTGATGAGCTTTTGAGAACATTGGACATCTATGACCACACTTTCGCATCTCAATTGCATGCTTTCCCGGTTCCCAAAAGCTAATAATGTCATCCCCGCATGTCGGCACTCACATAGATAGTTCCAACAATAACACATGAATTATGATTTTTCTAGATCCGGTGAACTAGCTCACGAGAAAGCATTCTAATTTAGCCTCCCCTAAAGCAAAATTAGTCCATCCTTCTTTAGATGGTGCAATTCACGGGCAATTGCTTTCGACCTTAGGAAGTGTCCACAACTCTTGGGTTAATTCTATATTCATCTCATCAATATCAAAATACATCTAGTCAGGAGTCACAAGGCTGCTATTTGCATAGAAATCAACCTTTAAATCGTAATATCTAAAAAAGGAACCAAAAAGCGCATGCAAATGAACAAAGAAGAACATTAAAATTGGAAACACAAGTTGTATAAAAGTTCGTCTCAATGCATAAAGGGTACGAAAAACCCACCTTTCAGCTATGGAGTTGCAAGCGTCTTTGTGGAGTTTGGGAATCGATGAGCTATGGAGTCGAAAAAGAAGCGTAAAGCAAGACATTTATGCAGTCCAGAGCATAACAGAGAGACAACCTAGATATAAAATCTCGTAATGCAACAGCTTCGCGAAGATGATTGCTACTAACATAAAACATTCTCACATTTCACAACTGTATGAGGCTTCCATATATGTTTGAGACTATGAATCTGGAATAGGAGATGCTATGGCAAGCTACAGTGAGAATAAGATTTTGAACTTTGCAATCATACATACTTTTCATTAAGGGTGAGAAAAGAATGAACAATTATAAATGTTGGATATGATCATAATTATCAAATACTCAAACCGATACAATTATAACCGAAACACCCAAGTGAAGAAGCCGACAAAATATTTACCCCCTACAGAAAAGAAAGCAAAGCTTACAATTTGCATTAGCAATCCCAAACTCTACTAGGCACTTCTCCGCAGGATTAGGGGTAGTGTCAAGCTTGGTGTAAGCAAATGCGGAGGCAGCTGGCTTGATGGGCTCCGCATGCGGCAACGATTTCAAGACATAGAACAGACCTGCTCCATATCCGCAATGTTGGGCGATTGAAGACCTAATTGAAGACCTAAACCAACGCCCTGCAATGGACATCTTCCACCTAATCTAACAACATCGAAAGTGTTGTAATGTATGTTATACTTGTCGGATGGTTTTGAAAGCCCATCTTAACGGGTAAGGGAGACAATGCATGAATCTAAGCTGTGAGAATATAAGAGGGAATCGGAACAAGTTCGCAAAGGTTTTGATCTATTATCCCTTCCAAATTTAGTAGCTTTTGTATTCCATTGTCTTCAAAGCCTTGGAGTACCTTCACCAAATGCAATGTGCTCTTTATAGAACAGGACAATGTGCTCCAAAAACTTCATGACCAAATCGTGTTCCATGTATCGTCCACAAACAAGCGCTTTATCTCGCCAAATCTCTTGGCTAGAATTTACACTTTTGTCTGATGTCTCGAACCTTGCCTCAGTAGATAAATATGAAGAATTTCAAATTTATTTTATCTAAAGAGATATGGAGCATCAATATTCTAGCATATATTGATAAGAGCATATACTAAGGAATTGGGGCTGTGTTTTGGTTTTGTAAGAATCAAGTAGATAAATGCCATGTCAAGCCTTCCAATACATGTTTATTCACAAGTTTTATGTATCCGCGAATATTAACCGGTAAACATACATAGAAAGAGGTAATTCAAACAACATATAGTGTACTCTTCAACATTAATATGTTTAAGATTTAGGGCCGAAATGTTGAAAACGAAGCCCAAATGTGGATTGTGGTCAACAAACCGAGATGCCAAAAGTCGAAAGCCAAGTTCTACGTAGCTGCCTTCCGGATGCATCATTTGAGACATTTTTGGATCCCCTAGATCGCATCTTTAATATCTTGTGATCGAAAAGGATTGTGGACCGAGCACATATAAATTCAAAACCGACAATACTTGGCGTCCGGTCTAAGACTTTAACAACATGCCCGGTGATCTTTGTGAGCCCTCTACGTGTCCGAAAGCTTGATGATCACCATCCTCATCAATATTCTATGTTTAATCCTATAAATACCACAATCGACTTCGAGAAAGCAATCAAATACGTCCTTATAACTTGCATAATGAAACTACGCTGTATGGCGGGTTGAGATGTGCCTTAAGATAAGCAGTATTCACATGCTAAAAGGATGCTCGCCATATGTTACCTAAAGTGAAAAAGCAAAAAACCACGGTTCGGATGACTTTAAAAATCTTTGCATTCTCATTTTTGACCTATGCATGTTTTACTACCACCGGGTTAATCCAACTCAACCCGAAATTCATTTATGTGGGGTTTGGCGTTAGAAGCGAGAATAGACCCGATTATCAAACCCACAATTCTGCTTGCACTCTGCATGTTCTCGCGATAGGTCCTTTATAGTGTGCCCCATTATCATGCATTCCAACAATAGGGAAAAAAAATTCTTCTAAAAAATAATGCTTCTTTTCAAAACCTTTTTCTCTCAGATCATTGCACTATGAACCAGCCAACTTTGGCTCTGATTTTGCTTATGTACCATTTAATTCCTTAAATTTACCCACTTTATGCCCAGCGATTGCAAATCTGTTTTCTCTTTCATTTTGTTGCTAAAGAAAGAGCATCAACAATATTCCTTAACCAAAGACCAATAAACCATCGTGGATGCTTTGCTAACTTTATAACACGTGAGAAAGTAAACATCGTAAAAAGGAAAAATTGTGAAATGTAATTGGTCTAAGTCTTCCTTTTGGCAACATATGAAAGCGCAATTTGCATCGTAAAACCGAGAATAGAGACCGCCCGGACAAAGGCCAACAGATCACTCTTAACTTTTAAACTACTCTCTTTCGTAATGCAATACATTGCGAGCCTTCATGAATCTTCAATCTATAGGGAAAAACAACAATCCTTCCGCGTTCGGACTGTTGAAAAATCAAAGGCGATGCACTTATGATGCGGTGATCATATCATGATGCACAAAAGAGAATCTTTGTGCTGGCCATAAAGTAATGGCTCGATATGAAGCTTTAAGGAATTTACCGGTGGATGAAGGTGGACCAATTGCACCTAATGAAACCACGTTTTAAAGACTTGAAGCAAGGGGTTTCTCAAGAACCATTTTTAAATCTGCGGTTGCTACACATACTTGAAATAGAATTATTGGACACGTGAACTCATGCCACATGTAGACCAATTCAGGTATACATGCAAGATGTTGACTTAAATCCAAAACTTAAGCTAACTATTAGAATACATACCGAAGTTCCTATAGCGGCAACTGGACCAATACATCCGATAAGCACAACTCCAAGATCTTTAGAGGTCCATGCGACCCAAAAAATAAAGTGACCCAATGAGTGCATTGGAAAGATTCTTTTCCCCATAATGTTCGGTTATTGATGAATGTGGATGCTTATACCTCTCAAATATAAACCTAATTAACCGGATTTTTTGCACTAGCTCGGGAATGAAAGCATATTTACGCCATTTACAAGCCCCACAAACCAAGTGAAAAGGATACAACAATCCATCCCCAAATAACACCCTGCTTTGGACCAAAGATATGCAAAAGCCAAAACCATATAGAGGTGTTATTCACGTAAAAGTAAGCATCCCGAGTAAGAATAAATAAGAAATTGAGACATAATAAAGAAACAACTTTCAAAAAGCAAAAGCTATCGATCTCTTACAAATTCAAGCCACATGGAAATATAGAGTCAAATGCAATGTTTGAGCGAAAAAATTACAATGCATTTCGGTTCTTCTTTCAAGGTCGGATGCACTTTCGGACTACTTGGCCGGTTTTTCTCTTTTTTGACAACAAAAAGTGCTATCCAGTCTTTGACGCTATGGTTGCAAACACCAATCTGAACCAGGTGTGTAACATTTTTAGCACTCGATTAGAAATGAAGTACAACAAAACTAGAATCGAATTACCTTAAGAGATTTGGATATATAGTCTTAGATCAATTATGAATATCCTCCATACAATCGGGAATGGGCTGCAAGCGACCACACATTTCGCACAAGCAATCGAGAAAAGGACGAAGAAAAGCTTGAGATATTTCTCACGAACATCGTAGTTTTCAAATAAAAACAACACAATGAAACATAAGCGTGGATAAGCGCTTACGCCATAAACCCATCGAGCATAAAAGCAGGAGGGGAGGATTAGGCAAAGCGGATTCGGATGCATGTCGCAGAATCGCCTGCGGAAGGCGTCTGGCGGTTAGGTTTTGGGATGTTAAGATAAAAGGTATTCACCGTGGCATTACGTTGGCGATCTTGAAGTCTTCGAGAAACGGTTGCTATTTGCGAATGCGCAGTCCGCATCACATTCTATATGCCGAAGATAACGAAACAAATCCTTGGAATTAGCCTTATTTGGTTTCTTTTCTCATTTGATATCATCACGCATTTCAAAATCCAAGAATGAAAAAGAAAAATTGGCTCTTTAAAGGATTAGGTTGCCCTATCAACACATTACGCTAAAAGGGAAATCCGTGGCGATGGCAAAGTGCCGTGGCCTTTCTCCAACCGAGCGACAAAGAATGGTTGGCTCCTTCCGGTGAGAACAGAGGACTTCAATTTGGGCTTTTTGGTGAATCAATGGCCCATATTAAAGCCCCAAATGGCCGAATCCCGAATCCCCAGATCAATGGCCCATATTAAAAGCCCCAAATAGGGGGATCATGAGGTGGCCCCATGGCTCGTAGGTGCACCGTGATGGTGGAAATCGTGACACCCTCAATCTTTATACCAAGGGGGTGCTTGGGGTGGTTTGGCATGTTTTCACAAGTATTTGTACCATGAGGGAGTGTATGAAGATATACAAATATATATATATATATATAAAATATATAACCCAAGTTTTGCCAACATTCTATTAAGATTCGCCCAATATTCTAAAAAACATCCCTAGATCCATGTGCATTTCTCAGAGATTCCCTAAAATTCTACAAAGTTTCTCTTGGATTTCCTAAGATCCTACAAAGATTCCACATTATTCTGAGTGGATTCACATGAATTTGTTTAAGAATCCCTAGATTCCCTTAAGATTCCCCTATATCCCCTTAGATTCCCTAAGGTTCCTTAAGAATACCCCAGGATTCTCATAAGATTCCCCTATGTTCCCAAAGATTCTCCCAAGGTTCCTTAGATTCGCTTAGACTCTATGAAGATTCCCCTAGTGCGAGAGTTTTAGCGGACGCTCATGGAGTGCGAAGCTAGAACTTCGTAGAGAAGAAGGAGAGGAATAATTTTCCAAAGATTCTAGGCGCCCTTAGTTTAGAAAAAAAAGGTGTTGGAAGGAAAACCAAATAGGTTGCCACGTAGTTCACATGACATCAAGCTCGTCCTCATGGTTAAAGATCGAAAGAAAACATGAAAAGAAAGCAAAATATAGCTTTGCCACGTTCCACATTAAGGTTTTTCTATAATAAAAGGCAAAAAATGTTGCCATGTAGTTACATCAAGCTCGTCCTCATGGTTAAAGTTTGAAAGAAAACTTGAAAAGAAAGCAAGATATGGCTTGCCACGTTTCACATTAAGATTTTTATATTCTATATTAAAAGGCAAAAAATGCATAAATTAATTACAATGCCACCTCAAAATCTATATATTAAATATATAGATAAGATATGGTGGCAAATAAATGCACATGCCACCTCAACTAACACCTCATCATTACAATAAATGCTTGCATGCACATGTATGCCACCTAACCACATGCATACCTTCCTCTCTTATAGTTTGAACGATCCAGATTTCACCTTCCCCATCTAATCGCCCATGTGCATGGTGCATGGCCCATGCATGTATGTGCATATGTATGCATGTGCACATCGCGGCCCATCCATGCATCACATGAGGTGGAATTATAACAACCCTTGATTTTGTCATTTGACTGGGCTAGGATCAATCTCTATGAATATGACCCATGGGATGACAAAATCACACATCGATCACTGGCTCCAAATGCACAAAATAGTGCCAAAGCACCACTCCTTAGAAAGGTCTCGACGAGAGAAATCCGGTTATAGGCCCCACCTTCATCGACCCCCAATCCAAGCTACGGCCTTCAAGACGATTAATGGTAAGGAAGCTTCCTAGAAAGTCCATTCATAAATACTTTGCCACCTCACTACCTTTTTTATTAATGAGGGTGCCTTTTATTAATGAGGGTGCCACCTCACCTCCTTTAAAAAGAAAAAAATCAATTTAATATTAAAAGTTAATGGCTAGGATTTATGCTCACCTTTTAATCTAACTGGTTGAGATCTACGCACCAACTTTTTTTTTTTTGGCACCTTCCTTGCACCTTCTTCAAAAAAATCAAGGGCTAGGATTTATTCTCCCCTTTGATCCAACGGTTTTGGGGATGTGGTGCATGCCCCCCATGAATCATGCACATCCATGCACCTCAATGAGGTGGCATTATCCCGCCTTTCATTTATGACACGGGATGAATTTATGAACATGGGCATGGGATGACAAAAACACATTTAATCCGTGTATATATATATATATATATAAATATCTATTAGATATAATATATATATATATATATATATATATATATATATATATAAAAAATATATATATATATATATATATATATACACTCTATTTGTACCATGAGGGAGTGTATGAAGTCAATGTAATGCATAACATTAAAAAAGTATAACCCAAGTTTTGCCAACATTCTATTAAGAAATCCAATATTCTAAAAACATCCCTAGATCCCTGTGGCATTTCTCGTGAGATTCCCCTAAAATTCTACAAAGTTTCTCTTGGATTTCCTAAGATCCTACAAAGATTCCACATTATTCTACTCAAGGATTCACATGAATTTGTTTAAGAATCCCTAGATTCCCTTAAGATCCCCCCTATATCCCCTTAGATTCCCTAAGGTTCCTTAAGAATACCCCGTGATTCTCATAAGATCCCCCTATGTTCCCAAAGATTCTCCCAAGGTTCCTTAGATTCTCAAAATAGACTCTATGAAGATCCCCCTAAGGCTTGCAGAGTTTTAATGACGCCATGGAGTGCGGCTAGAACTTCTCAGAGAGAAGAAGGAGAGGAATAATTTTCCAAAGATTCTAGGCGCCCTTAGTTTAGAAAAAAAAAAGGTGTTGGAAGGAAAACCAAATAGGTTGCCACGTAGTTCACATGACATCAAGCTCGTCCTCATGGTTAAAGATCGAAAGAAAACATGAAAAGAAAGCAAAATATAGCTTTGCCACGTTCCACATTAAGGTTTTTCTATAATAAAAGGCAAAAATGTTGCCATGTAGTTACATCAAGCTCGTCCTCATGGTTAAAGTTTGAAAGAAAAACTTGAAAAGAAAAGCAAGATATGGTTTGCCACGTTTCACATTAAGATTTTATATTCTATATTAAAAAGGCAAAAAATGCATAAATTAATTACAATGCCACCTCAAAATCTATATATTAAATATAGATAAGATATGGTGGCAAATAAATGCACATGCCACCTCAACTAACACCTCATGATTACAATAAATGCTTGCATGCACATGTATGCCACCTAACCACATGCATAGGAACTTCTTGTCACCTTCCTCTCTTATAGTTTGAACGATCCGTGATTTCACCTTCCCCCATCTAACGGCCCATGTGCATGGTGCATGGCCCATGCATGTATGTGCATATGTATGCATGTGCACATCGTGCCCATCCATGCATCACATGAGGTGGAATTATAACAACCCTTGATTTTGTCATTTGACGGCTAGGATCAATCTCTATGAATATGACCCATGGGATGACAAAATCACACATCGATCACGCTGGCTCCAAATGCTTACAAAATAAGTGCCAAAGCACCACTCCTTAGAAAGGTCTCGGGACGAGAAATCCAATGGCGTAGGGCCCCACCTTCATCATCCCCCCCATCAAGTAAGTTACCGCCTTCAAGACGATTAAAATGAAGGAAGGAAGCTTCCTAGAAAGTCCATTCATAAATACTTTTGCCACCTCACTACCTTTTTATTAATGAGGGTGCCTTTTTATTAATGAGGGTGCCACCTCACCTCCTTTAAAAGAAAAAAATCAATTTAATATTAAAAAGTTAATGGCTAGGATTTATGCTCACCTTTTAATCTAACGGTTGAGATCTGCTGCACCAACTTTTTTTTTTTTTGGCACCTTCCTTGCACCTTCTTCACAAAAATCAAGGGCTAGGATTTATTCTCCCCTTTGATCCAACGGTTTGGGGATGTGGTGCATGCCCCCATTTATGCCCATGCATGCCCATCATCATGGCCATCCATGCACCTCAATGAGGTGGCATTATCCCGGCCTTTCATTTTCGTGATTGGACTACCGGGATGAATCTCTATGAACATGGGCATGGGATGACAAAACACACATCTAATACGTGTATATATATTAGTGATATATATATATAGGACTCATAATATAATTGTATATATATATAATAGATATCTCTTATATATATACAATTATTTTATGGGTCCTATGGGGGGTTGAGTGTGGGTAGAGATTCATCTCACCGCCTATTTTTTCGAGGTGTCGCGACAATAGCCCTTGGATTTGATGGGGGGGGGCATGCATGGGGCATGCATGGGGCATGCACCCCATCCCCTCGTAAAGCTGCCGGGCACGTGAGAAATCGTGGCCCTTGATTTCTTTTAGGGAAGGTGCAAGGAAGGTGCTTTGCTTTATTTGGGGCTTTTAATTTGAGCCGTTGGATTTAGGGATTCAATCTTGCCCGTTGATCGTTGATGAGGTAGTGAGTATCCGATTGAGGTAGCCCTAAATATTATTAATTAAGACTCATAATTGCGGCAAGGGGAAAAGTAAAGGGAAACCAGGGGCCTAAATTAACTTCCCATGACGTATCCTTAGTTCGGTTATGGCGCATGAAGGCTTTGATGGTGTGCAATCGGCCAAAGGCATCCATTTCGGCATCCATTCTACTTATAATATTTTGGAAACAAAATGTGGAGCTCGTGATTAGTTTTCCCTCTTGCAGTTCTTAGACATGTATGAGTGTCTTTGGGGAAGCTCGATTCCTTTTCATTTAATCCGCAGCTCTGTTTTTCTCAAGTAATTTTGTTTTGGCAAACCAAGGCTTGCTAATCCGGTAAATAGTACTTAGATGCTTAGAATCCAATCTATGGAGCTATGATCCGCTCTATCTATATGATATGTGTTGTTTCTTTTTGCGGATACATTGCATCTATTATATCTTTTTCCAAGATTTTCAAGTAGTTTCCGAGGATTCTCACGGGCAATGCCCTAACAGAGCCATTTTTACTTGGATTTCGCAATGGATCCGCCGAGCTTCTCAATTTGGTTGTCAATCATTTATTTAATTTTGAACTCGAACTCCCACTAATTTCTATGGTTTTTTCGAGACGACTAGGTTATATCTCATTGCGTAAAATGAGCTACGATTTTAAGTGATCCGCCATCCCCGATCATACACATTTATGGAGCTTAAGGTTTTATAAATGTTTTTCAACCCAAATTTCGCGGTAACTCGAAGTTCGGGTTTTGCAACAAGTGTACTATGGGTAGAGAACTGTTTCCGATTTCAGATCAAGGTCAAATCGCCACCGCAAGGTAAGAAATTTGTAAAATATTTGAACTGAGACTCTGCGAGAATCCGCACCTTCATTTGATAACTTCAGTCACCGCTTCAAAATCCGAAGTTCTTCTATCGATCGGGCGGATTTTTTAATGGGTCGTCATTCCTTTATGATGATGCCGAGGTCCGGGCGCTGGATTTATAAGTTCTCACGCTTCTTGAGGCCTATTCAAAGTTGCTCCTTGGCGTGAATCCTACTGATCTCAGCTGAAAGAGAACAGTTGTGGTCAATCCATTTGCCTTTTAACTCTTTGGGAAAAGTGCTTAATTTTGATGTGATTAGCAAAGGCTAACTTTTTCGTGAGCAGAGGATTACATCCGTGGTGGCGGCATATGGGACCATCCGCTTTTTTTGGATGTGGATGCGATGTCATATAAATAGAAACACCATTTTTATCATCTCGGTTGGATGAAATAAAATTCTTAGGCTTGTTATTTGCCATCTTTTTCGGAAACTTCTAGATCTGTGTCTTTATTTTCTTTCTTAAGATGGCGTCATTATCCATATTATGTTTTTTGCAAAATAAAGAATCTATCTTAACAGAATCCAAGCTCAAGCGCAATATGGAAGTTCAGATTTGATCCATCGCCTACTCCTAGTCAGTATGGTCTTCCCCTTGAATTCCATGGCATTGCGATTTCGCCACAAGATCTGAACCACGAACCCCAGAGTTCTTTACTTGGTTCTTTGAATTTAATCCTTATTTTCTGCGGGGTTTTCGATGGGTCCGGAAGTATCTCTCGCCTAGGTTGATTGTCATCGCATTTCTTTTTCGACCAATTTTGTTCGTACATGGCGAAGTTGCTAGACCGGCGGTGATCCGGGCGGAGCATTTGGTTGCAAGGTTAGTTTTGTTGGCTTATCGCTGTCTTGAATGCCGGCTTCTATTCGGAATGTGGTCTCTCTCTTATTCAAATTGTTGCAATCAGAAGTGCCGATTCATGCATAAAATTTTGCGAGAGCAAAGGCTTTTACTTGAAACCGCTTTGAGCTATTACCTGGGAGTCCCTTGAGTTTGGAATCCCTTGAGTTTGATGCAACACATTTTGGAAACGTTTCAAGATTTATAAATCACAGGTAATTTTATCACTCATTCTTGATGTATATAAAATGCTGAATAATATTTTTGAGATTTTTCGGTTGTGCACCAAATCTAATTAACTACCAAGTTTTAGTGGAAAGCATGGATTGCCAACTTGCCCATGTTGGGCTATATGCTAGTACGGATGTAAAGTATGAACATTTATGCGGTTTTATTGTAGATAGTCCATACTGTATATTGCCAACTATTTGGCCAAAGGTCAGAGTTTAAGCGAGCAATGAGGGATTGGAAATATTGTTCTAACATCAACATACATACTCCAGATTGCAATGGGAGAAGAGCTAGCCTATGATTACAGATACAAATTATCGGCCGGAAGGGGCTGCCGTTATCATTGGCAACACCAAGACGCTTGTCGTTGCTTGCAGGTACAAGGTAGTTCTTTTGTGTATATACTATGTAGCAACAAAGTTTATTTTGGGTTCTAAGGCCCCATGTATATGCTTGCCAATATGAATAGTTGAAGTGTTGAGCTTTTAGTGCCTATTGCTTAAAAAACGAGGGTAGGTGTAGCGTATAATATTTGGTGGCAAAAGATCATTGAGTTACAAATCAAATTTTGGTCGATATGTCTTTGTGGCGCCCTATATGTTTAAGATCAAAGCAGGAATACTGACAACACCCGCTATTTATTCTCTTATTTTCTTACATGCAACACTTGGAGGCGGAATGAATTGAAGAGCCATTCGGGCATCCTGTCGCCGAAAGGTAAAGTCTCCATTTTGTTATGTTAATTCCTCTTGGAACAAGCACATTGGCGGAACACCAATTTCAATTTACATCGTATTTAATTGTAATTTACTCGGTAACACAATGATGTGGGCCCCGGGTCGCCTTCTCACCGGTCCATTGCTGAATAATCTAGGACAAAACGTCAAGGGAACAACTTGAAAAAGAAAGGAGCAAAGGCCGGTTATAAATTGCAAGACGACTAGGGTGTGCAGGAAATCGATCATTATTCCTTTGCACCTACGACTTTAACTTATCCAGGATTTGGGCTAGTTTCAAGTGGTCAAGACTCATATGAAATGCCCGAATCTCGGTCTGTGTTCACGGTTGTCAAAGTTGATGGTAAATAAACATGACATGTGCATTCATGTTTAAGAACATTATATGTTCTCCAAGATTCGAATTGTCTTGTCCCGTTGTTTGCAAAGATTATGGTACGAGATCCAATGGGATGCTATTATGCGCCAACCATTCGTCCTGGTACAGATGGTGATGCGAGATTTTTGCCATTCTTCACAACAAAACCCGGGAACAAGTTTCCTGCAAATGTAGCCTTTGTTAATGGACAACAACTTTGCCAATGCAATCACAGGCATCACATCCAACAAATGCTCTAGCTATATTGCCACATTACCGCAGCATCATTTACCAATTCACTCATATTCACCTCAACCCATGGCCCCTGGGTATCACTATCTACCCAGTTTTGCCTATATGCAAACACCTTATCAGCATGGTTTTACGGAAAATACTGGCTAACCACAGCAGCCCGCTGGAACAATTATCCTATGGGTAATAACTACCCCCGCCGGTCGCGCTTAAGATTCCTATGCCGCAATTATAAACCCACTTACATTATGGCAAATGCACTTCACCCTCCAACCGCCTCCCCGGATATGCCGGATATTCGTTTTGCTCCATCGGGTTATGCTTCGATCCCCATCGTGAAGTCATGGTAACTCAACGGTTTATGATGATGTCGGTGGTTCCCAAAGACAAAAGATACCGCCTATATTCAAGGGCATCAGGTAAATTGGTTCTATTGAACACTACAGCCCTCAGGACGACATTACTAAAAACTGGTTGGTTGGTTATAGGCTGAGGGTTCTGCAATATGGGTTCCAGCTCGGGAACTAGCTTCAGCAAATCCAACAGGTTCATATTATAACATACAAGGTCGTAATCAGCACCATTCTAACGTCCATCGTCAACAACATGGTGGTCAACATGCACCTGGTTATGCCAACTTATATCATCCGCCTCATTCTGGATCTACTCACCAAGTGCCACAAGTAATAGGTGATGGGGTAACTACTGGGTCACAGGGTGGTTCTTATCAGCAAACACAGCGGGCTCCTCAGGATGATATGCAATGTAAATAGCTCATACAGTGTAAGGTCAACAACATTGGTGTTGTGTATCTCATATACTAGTGTTCTCGAATGTTTGTATGCCCTAGTTGGTTGTGGAGTGTAAGGTCAACAACATTGGTGTTGTTTATCTCATATACTAGTGTTCTCGAATGTTTGTATGCCCTAGTTGGTTGTGGACTGCCTCAACGGGCCATACCATTATGCCATAGTCAGGTGCTTCGCTACAGTTCATTCCATGTAACAATTGTTCCATATCATGTGTTCTCTCCATACAATAACGGCACATAAGCTTGAGAGAGAACCTAATTGATAGAAAATCTAAGGGTAGTTTGAGAGAATGTAAGGGATGGGGCAATCAAGGTCGTATTAAAAAGAGATTATGTTGGGGTGGCAAGGCTTATTTTCTGCGTTATTACATTGCAACTATTTTTGAAGCATCCTCAAAGGAAAATATATAGTTGTTTTAAAATATCATAATTAGCCTTGCCCACCATGGTGAGCATGACTTCTCCAATGCAAACTTTGACTTCTTGAATTCTAGCACGTAATTAATGTAATGACAAAATGAACCACATTCTATGCTAAAATCTTTATGCACCCTTTTACTTTAAATTCAAATTTAACTCGACTCTTTACTGAGAAGTCTTAATAAACAATAGTGAGCTAGTATCACTAGTTCAACATCATCAATTTGCATCCAGCTTTGTGACAAGATAGGTTCTACTAAGCGTTTTTACATATGCTGAGCGAGGCAAGGCTACAAACAAATTTAGATCTTATAATATGATTGGAGAAGGCGCCTTTGGACCATAATTGAGCTATGCCTTTGGGCATATAGAGTCTAAGTTGTTTAGTTGTGTGTGCCCCGAGCATGGTGAAGGTTTGCTGGCTTTGGATGATTTTGAGACATCTCATCAAAGAATGAGCGACAATTTGAATAAGAGCCTCATTTAACTTAATTGTATTTCTTATTTGACCTTTGTTTAGTTGTGTGCCCCGAGGGATGGTGAAGGTTTGCTAGCTTTGGATGATTTTTAAGACATCTTATCAAAGAATGAGTGACAATGCTTGGCAAAGTGTTTCTAAGTGAGTAGAAACAAAGGAAAATATGCAATCTATGATCATTGTGAAGAAATAAAATGTTTATATTGTTTCATGCCAACCGATTACGCTAAATCTAAAACACGTTTTTGTTGTGATATTTTCTCTAAGTGAGAATGTTATTTTGCAATATAACATGTGTCGAAACATTTGTGGCCTCAAAAACAAATCCAAGGTTATGTAGAATGAAAAAACAGTGATAAATGCAAATTTTCTAGATAATGTTAGAATCTTTATGGAATTTGAAAGAATGATAATTGTAAGGGGATCGTAATATTTCCTTAGACTCTCTAAGGTTCTATGGAGATTCTTTAATCCGTTTAAGCCTAGATTTTATTTCCACGTATTCATAAACCATAGCTTATGAACCCATTCATAGTATAAAAATTGTATATATATATATATATATATATATATATATATATATATATATATATATATATATATATATATATATATATATATATATATATATATATATATATATATATATATATATATATATATATATATATATATATATATATATATATATATATATATATATTGCCTTAGCCTTAAATTAAAGCCTTAGCCTTAAATTAAAACAAAAGCATATCGGCAAAGCCCTAGAACTTATCAAATTTCCAAAGAAAAGCTAGAGAAATCCTCGAGATCCCATATTTAAAAACAACCGCCTTGTTGTTTGAAACTTGAAAGTAGAACATACTGTCATATTTGTGGGTTTTAAATAACGCCATGTCAAACAAAAGACTATATATTATTTCTTTTTATTACTGCCATATTCCAGACCTTGGACAAGTTTATGATTTAAGAACTAGGCCAGCCTCTAAATACTTGCAAGTCAAGCTTCTAGTGGTCAAAAAAAAGAATGTGGTCAAGATGCCGACGTGAGCTTAGCCCCGAATTTATCAAATTTCTAGCTCAACGCTAGAGAGTTTTTGCAGATCCCCTGTTTAAAGGCCAATCAAAATGATGTTTGAAAGCTCTAAAAGAAACATATTATGATTTTTCAGGAAAATGCTTAGTTTCCTCATGCATTTTGAGCAGAATTACCCACATGCTTGTATTTTTTGCAAAATTAGAGCCTCATAAATGCAATGTACTATTTTCATGCTTATAAATCCGTCTTAAGGGGGCCACATCCTTTTAAATGCCCGATTTCAAAACAAATGTGTAACAAGCATGTACGTGATTCCTATTATTTCAAGCATGAAATATGAAATAGCAAAGATGAGTTATTGTGTTTATGCTAAAAGCAAAAATACTTACAAGCCATCACATAAGAGAGCAACTTTAAAAAACCGCCACTTAGGGGCCGTAACTTGACCGTGAATATATCTCATATGGAATCCCCATGTTTTTCCAAAATCGAGATCTACTTGCAAAAGAGGATAAGTTTCTAGTTTGCTTTACCTTTGTAGCATGTACCACTACAAACAAAAAATTCAAAAACAAGATCGCGAATTGCGTAAAAACCGCCTCTACCGTAAACATATTTGCTTGTAACGCTTGTTCCATAGCTTCCAAACCATCCAACATAAAAGAAATTGAGGAATGAGACTGGTTACCTCAGAACCAAACAAACCAACATTAGCAAGAACATTTGGTAATGAGGCAAGGGTTATCAGGTAAGTTTATAGTCTCATTCGGCTCTTCGCTTCTTCACCAATAATGCTTTCACAAAAATACCTTTACATATTCCAAAGGGTATTGATCATACTTTAAATTAATTAAGCTCTTCTTTTATCAAAGAAAAATTAAAATGCTTAACTACCACAACTTAGCCACTTGGTATCCCCATGAGGCATTTTTTCCCTTTCACTATTAAAAACTCCATGATGCCCAAAGAAGTTTATCTTATGCGTCGCAGAATCCATTTAATTAGGACAACTTTGGAGTGTCTAAAACACTACACGATATTTCGAATGCATAGTCATAAACGAAATTGTATAAATCCTTAATAGAATGTAAAAGTTGCAATACCCGTGAGGGATTTCGGCCCAGGATTATGGTCAATCAGAGTTTATGCTAAGGCAACTTTTAAGAGCCCTGAAATTATAGCCGCCGGGTGACCAGATTTACCGCTTCTAATTGGATGCAGGATGCCCCAAAATATATTACCTGGTAGCCTTAGATAAGAGACATGGTGTAAATCATATTTCTATGCTAGATCTTGCACCTCTTCAAGAGGATTTCGCCCATGCTTAAAGCTCGCCTATGGTTTATACTAGAGCAAAGATTAAAAGACAAAATATAACTACAAGTGACTCGGTTTAACCGGATTTCGCCATCAATTAGTTCTTCCTCTTTGTTCTTCCTCCTGAATGCCTTGTTGCTGCACCTCCATAGAGTCTCTGCAACCTCATTAATACTTTGAATCCATCGCTTTGGCGGCCGAACTCGCTTCAACACTTTCGAGACTAATTTGTTCATGCCTACATCTTTTTTCGGCCGGGCCCTCCGCATAATATTTGTCGCTAAAGAATATCCATGAGAAATTGTTTGGTCGGCCGTGTATAGACCTCCCCATGCTTTTTGCAAAGTGCATGCAGTGTCAATGCCCGCTTTATCGACGATCATTTCTTGCTCCGCGCGCTTTTGCCCATTGTGTTAAGCCGCACGCATAAAGAGAAGAAGACTAAAATTACTCGAGTGTCTAATAGTGCGGGCACGAACTGAAATGCCCGGTATGCATGCCGACAGGCAACCGCCGCTGGGCTTAGCCATTCCGGCAAAGATATATATCTGCTTAAATTTAGCAAACCCATTCTATTTTACAATGACGCTTGTATCCGGTTTTAGCATAACCCGGCTTTTACCTCCGTGCATGATCGCCACTCGCCACTCCTCAAGATCAATTCCAAATCGCCCTTAAGATTCCTCTCTGCTCATCATGAATGAATGGCGGATCTCCATATCAGGTTCAACCCTAATTTCAGTATACTTGTGTGTATCCCATACCATGAGACATGGTATTAATGTAAAATAATAATCTACTGTGATATTAGGCTACAAATATGGTGGCAATATCGAGTCGGGTACATAAGATATGACAATTATAAGTCCCTCTTGGCCGGGTAACCATTGCTTTTAGTTAAGTTGTAACTTTTAACCCGCTATGAAGCCACAATTTTATAATTAAATAACCTAGGAGACTAGGTTTCGTGAGAAACGCGATGCCCTTTATGCCACTCCCTTTTATGCTACCGAAAGCCATATGCTAAACTTACAATTGTCCGATTTTCGCCACTGCCTCATGCTTGCTTGTGGAGAATACACTACTCCGTGTCATGCTTCCTAAGAATGTAATTCCTAAACCTCTATTGTCGTGCCATCCATCTCACTTAGACCTTCACGGCTATGCATGTAATCAAACCATGGAGATAAAAAAGAATTATTACTTTGGGTGACAAGGTCTCAAGAAAAAACTTTTCTAGAATTAGAAGTCGCGATGTAATTTATACACTCAACATTCCATCAGGTAAATCTCAAGGTGCTGTGTCAAGGAACTTAAATATGAGCGCTATCATCTGTTAATTTGATATATATATATATATATATATATATATATATATATATATATATATATATATATATATATATATATATATATATATATATATATATATATACAACTATATTGGGTGCCACAAATGATGTAGAGTCTCAAATGGTGTAGAGATTATGCCACAAATTTTTGGTAGAGATTGATCCCTACCGGCCCATCTTTTGAGATGGACGGGTCCGCACGGGTGCCACCTCGTAACTCCCCAAGCATCCCTTCTTGCCTCAAAAACCAAAACATTGGTACAGATTGATCTCGGGGCCGCCCATCTCTCGGAGATGAACGCCCAAAACAAAAGCCCCAAATCGAGATATGCTTCACACCTATACCACCATTCCGCAACCATGGTCGGATTCTTTCCGCCATTTTGGGCTTCCATCTTGGTGTGTTTTTAACATCTAATCGGTTGTTCCAGTTGGCTGCATTCCGCTTCCGCTTTATGAGCTCTAGCGATTGTTGTTCGGTGCGGATGTGAGCTAGGAAGCTCTAATGCAAGGACGCGGGTCAAGCTTTGTCATAAAAATCATATTCTAATTTAGAGATTGCCGCTCTACTTTTATTGCAGAATTTGGCATGACACCGAGTTCCAAAATTCGCCCCCGCTATTGGAGCTCTAGAAAGGTAGGTCTTTCTGGCCTTGGGTAATGTTGAGCTAAGCTATGAAATCTAGTGCTTATTTGATTCCTGGGTATTTATGAGCCCAGCTAAGGAAGATGCCTATGAATTTTGAGACAAGTTCCGTAATTTTTTTGCTACAAGAAATAGCATATGGATCAACAAGCAAGCAAGCTCCTGCATTTTTTATTTGCAACCGACTTGCCATTCGCCTGCCGGCCACTAGGTTTGTGGCGTTTCATTATTTTCGGCTATTGAGTAACACTTCATTTCGCTTTCTACTTTGCACGCTATCTTTGCCCCTCGTATTGTCCGGGATAGAAGTGGGCAAGCATTTGATTTCAAAACCGAGGTAAGGTTGTTGTAGCATTGTAAACCAGCAAAGTGCTGTTTCCCCATCTCCCCAAATGGTGCGGCATTCATGTGATTAACGATATGCCCAATTCTTATGTAATATAATATTTCATGATGAGAGATCGCTTTATATGGAGACATTGTTAGGTGAGTTATAGCAATCATTTATTATTTGATCATGTTCGGCCCCGCTTATACTCTCTTCTCGATACAAATCATGGCCATCTTTCTTGCAGCTTTTAAACGTGATATGGAGCTGATGAGGTGGGTAAGTCGAGCTTGTGAAAGCAGGATCAAAAGCAAGCCGGACCGCCTTGTGGAACCGCTGAAAATGTTGTTTGATATTGGGACATACAGTGACGAGCGCCTTACCACATCCCTCCTTAATCATTACGGTCTAGCATTCTAGTGCTTCGTGATATTTTTCATCGTATACATATCATTTGCTTTGGTGTTTTAACACTTCGCCTTTGACAATTGTTCTTCAGAGCTGCAATGATGGAGTTTAAGATTAACGTGTCAGAGATGCCATTGGGGAAGCTAAGCAAGGAAACTATTGAACAAGGTAATATAGTGGCCTTTGTTGCATGTTTCATCTTTTGGTTTTACCATGCCAGAGCGTAAATTTCCAGCAAAATGTATGTCCCTCCCCGCAAAGCACAGTCTATACAACCATCAAAACATAAGCAAACCCTTTGCACATGAATAGACCAATCTGAGAAATATCCTTATACATGTTCAGGTCGATGGAACACATAAATCCATGCATTGTGGTAATAGTAAAGCTGGCTGTACTTTAATATGCAAGAACAAGTAGGTGCAACTTTAATAGGGTCAACAGTTGACCGCTTTGTTTCCTGTGTTGTGTGTTATAATAGACATGAGCAAGCTCTTCAAAAATTCAAGAAAATCCATAATCGCCTCGAAGTCGGGCGTTAGAGCACTTTATCAAAAGCACAATCCTCGCACGCTTGTTTCAGCTTGTTCTAAAGGATGCTTTATTAATGGATGCTAGCAATTGCTTTTTCACCATTATTTCTTCAATACACCCAATCATTGAAAGGTGTTTCTTATGGCCTGCATTGTTTATAGAAAATAAATAAATCCTCGTTTTTTATTCTTTTTGCACCTCCGCAGCATTGAAATGCCCAAGCTTTGAGGATAATCTAAAACTGCTCGAGCAAAGAGGTTTGTTGGGTATGGCTTAATGAGGCGGCCGCCGTGGAAACTAGTGAAGGCTGGCTTTGCGCTCCGGATCGATCCTTCCATAGTATGTTTTATTTCCATTCTTGCAGATGTGTGGTAGCACACGCATCTCTTTGTCCCATCGCTTGTTGAGATTTTGTTGCAGATTTTTCCGATGGCCAAGGCGTGGTAAAGGAAGATGAGCTGAATGTTCTAAATCGAGCCCAGAGGTCTTCTCCTTGCCCGCTTGCTTTTAGCCCCGCCTAAAGTATCTTTTTTTTTTTTTTTTTCCGAGTAGTTTAGTCAGACAAAACAGACCTGCATTACTTTGCATTTCGATTATATGCATTCGCATGTTCATATTGACTCAGAAGACGTGAACTTGCAATTGGGTCGGCCGCTAATGACTATTAAGATCCGGCCCGACATTTTTCAAGGAAATTCATTTGGTTTCGCATGAATGGTTCCTTTTCCATTTAATATTGCAGAGTAGAGAGCAACCGCTCATGCATTCTCGAATTGAAAGTCAGAACGCCATCGCATCATCAAGGGCCCTTATCTCTTAGTTTTTGTGCCTTTTTTTTGTTCTCATTATCCTGATGCCATTAATGGCAAAATGATTGATGGACACCGCCTTTGCCCGCTTTTTGAAGATGGCAAGAAGAGAGCTCCACTTTTTGAATTCGAATTCTTCCTCATCCCCGCAGACCGAACGGCCTTCTTGCTTCTAGCTATTGTCCGTTTATTGCAACAAGTAACCGCATCGCAGTGCTCTTTAATGGTATGCAGGTAGGTTAGCTTTTTCACTGCTCAAATGATGGTTCCCTCGCTATAAAAATAATCAGGATAATATCTTTTATGAATTTTCTTGAGCATTCTCGCCGCTTCATTTAACCTCATGAACGCATGAAAATCTGCTAGTTGATGCATGTAGATTCCATGAGAAATAATAGTTTTCTTTTTGGCATTTGTTTATCATTTAAGGATCTCGTATTTAAATTTTGTTTGACCTTTAAGGCTTTGGTGGATCATGCACTGCATTTGTGAAGAGCAACATTTCATCAAGTAGTGGTATCTTATTCTTTATCTCGATTGTTTTCGTGCTCCAAAGCATGAAACCGATTTGTTTATTGTGGAACATCCATGCACTTGAACCGCATAAATGTCATTTGATTAGCAAGATTTGTAATAGTAACTCTCCTCCAAAGTAAGATCATTTTTATACTATATGTTTAGAAGACCGAAAGTGAGTCGCCATTTGACAGTCATTGGGTCAAATCCAATTTGTTGCAAATCCCTTTGAGATCGATTCAAGATTTTAATCAAAGATCCGCAATTTGTGGCTAAATTGATAAATCTACTTTTATTCTCTATTGTTGGTCCTTGGATGGTTTTACAGCTAAGGCATATTTTGTAGAGGTAAATTGCAACCCAATGGGTTATGCGCAAAGACTTTTTGTCAAGTGTTTTTTGCATCTCTTTGTGGTTAGTGTATATTGCTTACATACCTAATGCTACTTTGCATGCCTTGCAATCGGTGATAAGTTGACGATGTCACTTTTCCTTAACTCTGTTGGTGCAAACCCTTGCTCTTCCACACCCCCGCAGATGATCCGATCGTAGTATGAACGGCGAAGTTAACTCTACCCGCCATAATTTCAAGATGCCGAACTTGTGAATAGTGTACATTATGTCATTGTTATACGTAGTAGATTTTGGAGACAGTTGGTCCTGCAAGCCAATGCAAAGCCTATATCAATCCTTTTATGAAGTTTGTTGAACAAGGCCGCCGCTTTATCCGCATTAAATGTGGTAAGATTGAGAAAGAAACCAGATTTCAATGATATTTATGCTCACCGCGGTATCCTTGAGTTGCTCTCCCGATCCATCATCGCTACCCCATCCTCCGCACGTTGATGTCTCTATGTGGTTTTATTGTTCTAAGGATGCTAATGATGCCGGAAACCGGGTTTGCATCTTTCTTATATTGAGAATATTATTTCTAACTTGCAAGAGCTTAACTTTCTCAGATCCCTTTTAAAAACCTTCATACTCTCTTTATTAAGTATCACACTATTGTCTTCTAACGCTTAGAGCTCCGCAGGTTGGTAATCTGTGTATTTTGATGTTCGTGGTTGCCCCACCGGTTCTCATCATATTGAGGTTATTTGCACATTTTAAATGCCCCGTTTCTTTTTCCTTATGATTTTTTTTTTACATGCGGTCTTACATTTCTCTTATTTACATGAGGTCTCTAAGTGGTGACAAGTGTATGGATCTGATCTGAATGGAATACATATGCCCACATTGCATGGCACAAAGAAGACAAAAACTAGATTTCATAATATGGTGCATGGCGTCAAAAAATGCACATGTTGTCGGGTCGATTGATAGATCACTTAGCTCTAACTTGGATGTTGATGTTGATAGTGTGTGCAAAACAAAAAGCACTACTTCTCGTAAGTTGAGCATATGATTTGTTTTGTTTTATGAAATTTGCTTTCCATTTGCATTTGTTCAAAGTCTCACCATCCCGGGCCAAGTTGTCAACTATATAGGCATGAACTCGTAAATGGCTTTCAAGCCGCTTTGTTCTTTTGGGTGTCCATTTCACCGCCTTTCACAAAGATGCTTCTTAAATTTGGCGTTGTTTTGCATACAGAGAAAGATCTCACAGATAAATGCCGTGGCTTCCGCTTAACCCCCGTGGTGGATGTGGGTTATAACACAATGATAAGAGTGTCGATCCTCCTAGTGCATGATTGACATAGATAGGAATCTAAGAATGTAATACATGCAATATTAAGACCACATGTAAAGAATCTAATATTGATATTTCATGTAACGCAATATTAAGGGCTCTCATGTCTTAAGCCGGGCAAGAAAAAAGTGGTTACATTGCATGACATGGGTGCCAAAAAGAAATAAATTGAGACGGATACGCGGATGATCAGCTTATGGGTACGTAATCGAAAGGTCAAATGTCCTCAAACTAGATAGAGTGCTGCAGAAACCAAACTTGCTTCATTTATCTGTTGCCATCAGGAGAAATTCTAGGTGATTTACTCATTCTCCATTTTATTTACTTTGTATTTCGATTCTTTGAAAGATATTCTCCTTTGCAGGAACAGTGGTCGATCTGGTTATTCTGTGTTTGAAGCACTGTACCTAGTATAGACCTTGGCATATCTTTTTGTTGCATTGGAATCTACTGTCTAGATCATGCTGGAATCCTTGCCAACCACATTGGCAGTCAAAAAATTCTAGCTTGAGTTGCCATTTTTCATGCTGAGTTGGGCAATGCTATGGATGAACTGAATGCCAAGTGAGGGAGTCTTTCCGTGCCCTCTTGTGTCTCAGCCAAAGACTCGAGTCTATGGAAATAAGACACCATCATAAGCACAGCTTCAAGTTTAGCTGCAAATTCTGCTAATACTATTGTCATGTGGGACTGAGTGTTTGATCCTGATCATTAATATTTGGGGCCCACTTGTGCGCCATACAAATCCGCTGGTTTAATCAAAGTATTGAACAAATGGAGTTTAGTGTTGACATCATAAAAGTGCCTTTGAAAGGGTCCTCTCCATAAGAACGATCTCTAGCCTTTAACAAGTCTTTTCTGTGCTACTGCTTTCAAATTAACCTTGATCTTGAAAGCTCCACTTCAAGGTATGTGAATGCTGAAACAGCTTTCATCGGGTTGCCCTTTGAAGGAAAAATTTATTCCATGCATGACAAGCCCCAAGGTGTTGAAAATCATCACTGGTCTTCTCGCAAGTTTACTTGCAACTCTCTTTGTTTGCAATAGGCATCCAAGGCAATAAGTGTTTCAAGCTTAGTTCCTCACGGACGTGGAAGTCCACAATGTCCATATATAAAGTTCCAAATATAGGGACTCGTGATTCGCAATATGTAATGAAAGTGTACTTCGATTATTCGTGGAAAATAGCACACCGCAATATATAGATCTTGCACAATGCAAAAGAGGTCTAGAAAGCTTCAGCCAAATGAACTTTGCTTTATCATTCTTTTAACAACTGTAATACTTTTGCTAAATTAGAGTTAGAAAGGACTGCCACCCATAAAGACGCCATGATTGGGGAAGACTTTCTATATATGCAAGAGAGGGAATATTTATTAACATCCGCCACTCAAGACTTGTGGTCTTCATAAGATCGAACACATACCACGCGGTGAATCGCTAGCGCACCAACCTCATCATTTAGTGTGATGATTGCACGTAAAAAGCTATCTAGAAATAGAAATCCCGCAGCAGGTGCCAATGGCCATTTTGGCCAATCTAAAATATGTTGTGTCTGTTTTGTTTGTTTGGTGATCATTTTATTCTTTTAGAATGTCACTTCATCGAAAGTAACTTACATGACTTGCACACCTAATAAATGACATGCTGTTATCAGGATATGGGTGTTATCGTTGCTAGGAATAAACAAGAACTTGACATTAAAGTTGCAATATCAAATTCCTTTGGCTTTGGTGGACATAATTCTTGTGTTGTCCTTGCACCATATTGGGTTTGTGTCCTTGCACCATATTGGGTTTGAACCATCCTTCGGAGGTCCACGTTTTACATTTACTCACGGATGCTTCAAATATATGAACTATTGCATGATACACATATATTTGAAGGCTATTTCCATGTACAATATTATCCTTCCCAAAGATGACTCGTGGACTTAGCGAGTTAATTATGAGGGTTGAGCCATGAATTGTGAAGCTACAACCCCAATGTGTACTATGCATAAAACAAATGGATGAAATAAATGCTTCATGTGATGCATGATATATCTGTCTAGAACATTTCCTGCATGTTGGGTCCATTTTGGGGGCAATGACATAAATGCGCACAACCACATTCCCAAGCTTAGCCAAAATTTAGGCATAGTGTGCTTCATGACCACAAAACATTGGCTTAATTATAAGGTATGCCCATCGTCAATCTTGTTCTAATGAAGGAATGCATCCGTGACAATTCCAAGTTTGTTGTAAAGAGATTGATACCTTTTGAAGAGATCTACAACCTTGTTGCAAAGAAGACACATGGGAGAGAATAGGCCATGAACTGACTAGTCAAATAAACAAATATATGCATAAATCCAAAAAAATGACCAAAATGGTGGCCTTTTGAGTAAAATATGATATAGAATCTGGCTATATCTTGCTCTTTTTGCAAAACAAACAAAATTTAGATTCAAGGTTTTATGGCAATTACAATGAAAGTCATTGTAATGATGTGCATATAGTTGAGGCCCGATTAATGCTATAGAACCATTGAGATAGATTAACATTTGAATGTATTTGAATGTATGTTGGTTTTTGTGCAGTTTATAACCTATCTCTTGTTCCCCGTGGACTACATGCTTGAACTTTTGTGGGACATGTAATTGTGTTGCTGATTAGAAAAATATTATTTTAAAGTGCTGGTTTTGCTTTTAAACTATGGACATAAAGCCTACACATAAAGTGATTCATTATCTTCACTATGCGTGTGAATTTGAGTTGTCTAAACGAAAGACTTACCTTGCTGGTAAATTTAGGTTGTCTAAACGAAAGATTGATCACATTTGTTGTAAATAGATAACAAGGGTATAACAATTCAAATTGACAAATGTACTTATCAAAATGGAACTCCATGAGAAGATGTTTGGTAAAGAAAGCATAAAAGTCGACCTATCAAACTTGGCTTATTTACATGAGTCTTTTTGTACATTGGAGTTACCTAACGCCCTTCAATTTGACCTTGGCCACTAAGGTAACTTAATCTCTATTTAGTGGGGATTTTGGTGGAGGCGAACTCCATATATATGTTTTCTCACAATGAGTAGAAGATAGGGCAAGAGTATCAAAGTTATTGGCTTTATAAAACCAATTTCCTAGTTCCTAGATGGGACAAAGTATCTTTATTTTGGCAAAGATGCCCTCTTTGGAGCATATTTAGTAACTTTCAAATATGTGTTTTTAAATCATTCAAAAATGCCTCAAATGGCCACGTTGCATTTGAGAAAATCACCAATTCCAGCAATTTTGAAGTTTAGCATGACACGTCTGACGGCATAGATCATTCTTATTCTATGGATTGAGAAGTCCTAATAAACAATGGTGAGCTTCTATGGTTAAAGAATCTTTTGGCTGAGGGATGGCGTGATTAATGTTCCAACAAGGGAATTAGGAATCGAATGGCTATTAGGCGAGGGATTTAATTGAAAACTTTGTGACTTTGGTCTAGATGCATACTCCCATTTGTCGTGACAATTGAGATAATTGAGAAGGTAAAATTTAAAAGACACACTTTTGATTCACCCCGTGATAGCAATAAATTAGTGGATTATGATATTCGATGTAAGCAAATAGAATTTTGGGATTTACCAATGATTACTTGTTGTAGATTGTTAAATGACTAGTAGACAATTATATAAATCTATATGGCATTGTTGATCAATCCAACTTCCACTATTATATTGACTTCTTCAAACTTAATTTTTGACACTTAACTTTAGATACTGACCTATTTAAGCTCAAAATTCACTTTCAGATGACAATTGCAGAATAATTTGAGAATTTGGTGACAATACTACAACGCAAGTAATAATTTGAAAATTTGGCAACAATATCGCCAATAACTTCTTTGACCATGTTCTCCTTGAAAGTTGGTAGTAAAAGGTCTTAGCCCTTAAGTCGAGGTTCTCGCATTGTTAAACTTAAAACGTAAGTGTGACGTATTGACTTCTTCTAACTTAATTTTTGACACTCAACTTTAGATACTGATCTATTTAAGCTCAAATTTCACTTTCACAATATTTTGAGAATTTGGTGACAATACTACAACGCAAGTGTAATAATTTGAAAATTTGGCTTAATAATATCGCCAATAACTTCGTTCACCATGTGCTCCCTTGATAGTTGGTAGTAAAAAGGTCTTAGCCCTTGAGTTGAGGTCCTGCACATGGAATAATTTAAGGGCTAAACTTAGCTATTTGGCGATTTTTTAGCACATTTTCAAAAAAAATTGGCTAAAGTAAATGGAAAAAATTGGGAAAAAAATAATAATTTTAGCTTAACTTTTTTCGGGACTATGCCAACCTTGGAGCTCTTTAGCCAAATGCTAGAAAGTAAGAGAGTGAAATTTGGTATTGTTTAGCTAAAGCATAGAAACTTTTAGAATGAATTTCAGGCTAGTTTAGCTAACATCATTCTAGTTAATAAGAAATATATGATTAGTAGTTTAGTTTCTAGCATTATGAATTAATTTGGTTCCTAGACTTTGTTAGTTAGCATTATTTTAGAAAGTTTTCACAAAGAAAATGACTAAGATAAGTGGAGACAAAAAAGAAGCATAGTGATTTGCCTTAATATTTTCTATTGGCCACACCATAGAAATTTTTGGGATGATGTTTGGGTTGGTTTAGCTAAACGCTAGAAAGTATGAGAGGAAAAATGTGTAGAGTTTAGCTAAACCACGTAAAAGTTTTGGGATTAAAATCGAGCAAGTTTAGCTAAAAGTCATTTTAGCTAATAAGAAATATGCGATTAGTAATTTATTCCCTGGTTCTGCATTGCTAGAAACTTGAAACGTACAGGACGTATTTTGGCATTGTTTTGTAGGGGATCTTAAGGGAGGGTGTGCTTTGCAATGATTTTTTGAATAATCTTAAGGAATACTCCAAAAGAGTTTGGGGAATGTTAATATATCTCGAAACTCTTGAAGAACCTTATAGAATATTTCCAAAAATATTGATAGTCTTAATGGAATGTCGATAAACTTAAAAATCTTATAGAAACTTATGTAACATTGCATAGACACCCCTTATAGTACAAATACTTATATATATATATATATATATATATATATATATATATATATATATATATATATATATATATATATATATATATATATATATATATATATATATATATATATATATATATATATATATATATATATATATATATATATATGTATGTATATATATATACTATATATGAATGTGCTGTCGCATAAGTAATCGGGCCATATTGCAAGGAATGAAGAAGTTGTAGATGTAGCAAAATTATTGATGTCAGGTTTGTTGAGTTGCCCTAGCATGAGAGTTAATTGTGTTGAATTTGAATTTATGCATTTGTACATGGTATAAATGAATTATGAATATATATTTTGAAATAAAAATAGCTATTTTTCATGGAAATTTTAGTATCCTATGGAAGATAAAGTAATGAGCAGTTGAGAGAGAAATAATGGATGGCATGTAGTATAAATGTTCATACATGCAATCCAATGTGAAAGAACACTATCTTGAGGCCCATGCACCCATGTGGAATTAGGAATAGCACAAAAGAGTAGAGTGTGTGGATTCTTCAGTTGGTGCTATAGGTACATGATTTTTAGCATCATATTGTAAATCTTCCAATTTACCCTGTGCTAACCAACATTGCAACAAAGTCTGTAAGATAGTAGCTATTGTTCAAGGTTTGACATAAGTGAAGGGTAAAATCTGAAAGAGTTTGCCTTGAATAGTTTGAGGTGGAAAATATGGTCCTGTCGAATTATAGGTAGAAATTTCTTGTTTATGTGCTAGCAAATACATGTGTTAATAGTTTTGGATAAATGATCCATTGAGTCTTGGATGTATGTGTCTAGATAAGTTTTTTGTTTTGAAAAAGCAAGATTTTTTCTTGACTTTTAAGCAAGAAGTTTCAAGAGTAAAATGTATTTACTTGCAATGGGAATGGGTATCCAAATGGGAGGCCTTAAGCTTTTCTTTATCTTGGTGCCAAACTATTTTTCTACCATATATCAATCTGTAGCGTGATTAGGAAAGCAAGATGTAGGCATGATTGGAACAATTGTTTAACGTTCGTTCTCTTTATTTAAAAGGACAACAATGGCACTAATATTAAAAATCTCACAATTCAAAAGTGTTAATTGCAACATAACCATACAACAACAATACGACAGGGAAGAAAATTGTTCCTTGTAGCCATTGGAAAATAAACATAACATATCATGAGCCACCATGTTCTAATGACTTTGATGATGAATAAGATGGTATCGCACCAGACAACCACCAGATATAAGTTCTACATAAGTTCTATATTTTTCATCCGTAGCCCCTGTTCTCACCAAGTGATTTGGTCATCAGAATCTTCTGTGCCCAATTTGCACCCATTTTCCATAATTTCTGTTAGGACCAATGCCTTGGTCAAACCAATTAATTTGGTCATTAAAATCTCCTGTCGACTTTGTTATCCATTTTATCACATGTACGTTTAAAGTAGGGGCATGACTTCATGAGTTCTCACAGTTCTTATGCAGATAAAGAAGCATCAAATGTGTTAGATTTCGTAAATTTCATTCAGAACTCCATTTGTAAGACCTGGTTATTTAACCAGTATGCACACACCAGAGTGCTTGATCCACAGCGCCATTTTCATTTAGAATCAAGCTGATTGGTGCAAGTACGTATAGTTTCTTGCGCCTCTAGGATTCAAACAACATGAACGATGCAATGGGAAAACATTGAAAATTATGTGAGCAAGCCCACGAACAAAATTATCCTACATAGCAATGTTGGTGATAGCTGGATTGCTGGATTGTCGAACTCGTCAGTATCTTCATGAGACAGTAGAGCATCAACACCTAGGCCTCAGTCAACCTGAAAGATGTAATAGCAGAACATTGAGAATTTGTAAATGACCCCATGAACAAACTTGTCCTGTTTAGAACGTTGGTGCTAGCTGGATTATTGAACTCATTGTTACTTGGCCAACGTGACAGACACAATGGAAAAATAATGAGTTTTTTTATATAAGTGACCGCATGAACAAACTTGTCCTGCTTAGCAATCCTTGTCAACAGTTCGGTCTGTGTGCCAAACAAAGCAGTAGGCAGATAGGCATACAGGCTCCTTCAACAACTATTGAATTCAACTTACATTGTTTAGACTCAACTGGATGGTAGAGAAATTATTTTACAATTGTTTGCATAAGCTAATTTGATATGATTTTCTCACCTGAAAGACTCTGGTTATACTGTTACAATGCGTTCATCCTTTCAAATGCAAATATGCCTGAAATACATCCAGCACTTTAGAAGACCACCTTTCAAGAAGGTGATTATTCTCCAATAGCAGACAGTGTGATCATATCATCATGAAGTTCAAAAATTAACTTCCATGATATTCCAGACTGCGCAGCATGCGTACATACTAATCATAGATTTTGCAAGCACATGTCAATGCCACATTTCACCTGGTATGTAAAATGGGTTATGCATGCCTATGCAAAGACACTGTGAGAAATCAAACTTTAGAGCATCTGGATCACTATCTGCTCTTAAGATCAAATGAGCAAAACAGTTGAAGAATAAACAATTTTCTTACAAATATAGCAAAGGGATGAAATATTAGAGTAGGATGTTCCCATCTTAGCTCTAGGTGTTTGTGTTTTCTATATGCTTCAGCTTAATTAAAAAAGCTTGATCATATATGCACGGAATAAAGATACATGCGCACTATATCAATGTGGTTTAACTCCACAAAACGAGACCAATCAAAAGCGAGTTCAAAGCAGCAAGCTCACAAACCACTTAGAAAGCACTTATGACTTCAGTTCATTGAAGACGCTTCTTAGCTGCGATCAAAGATATAAATTTCATGGTGCAATCGGTCGGATGCTTCCTAAGGATGCAAGGCTGGTTCCATAAGACTATAGAAAAAAATGCCTTCCTCGAAATTTTTGCCATAAATAACTAAGCGCATGCAATTTTACATGTGATAAAAATATAAAGCATGAACAACAGATCGTCGCATCTATGACTTGCTATGATGTGCTCCGCAACAATGACAAATAAAGAGAGAGCATCAATTGAATATGAGATAGAGATTTAGGATACCTGATTGCACAACATGTTACAAAGACATAGCGCCATAGCAAAAACAGTGGCCCAATGCATATCGCCCAAAGATGCATAACGTACAAAAATTTTCCTTGATCAATACCTGGCCATATTAAATCTGGACTAATCCAGCCCCCATGCATCTCCTCAATCTCTTGATTTCGAATACTGAGTTCACATGCCCAATTTTTGGAATACCGGAAATATTTTCGGGTTAGAAAAGCCCCCACAACCTTAGGAAACCAGACTTATAGCTATATCTATGCTCCACAACACAATCTCTAGGCTTATGGATACTTTAAAAGACATAGCTTACCACATCAATCAAAGAAAATGAACATAAATGCTTCTTAATGACCAAGCTGTCTGCCATTGACCGTACAACCAAGCTTAACTGTTTAACCAAAGTAATTTGAAAAATAGAGATAGCAAGTACATATAAACAACCCAAGGAGCTCCATGGAGAAGGCAAATGGAAGTTGGCAACTCTCAATCATAATTCCTAGCTGAAGCCATGTCTGGCCTGACATGAAATTAACTCACAAAAAGAGAGCACCATGGATTTCATTGATTGCCTTTAGCTGCTACGCAGCTCAGCTCTACACATACAATAATGGCACCATTTTTAACCACTGTTGTTTCTGAATTCAAGCATCAGGGATTCCATAGTGGATTGCCATGCCACATGATGCTGCTCTGCAGCTCCACACATACCACAGACATAATAAATATGCAGCTTTAAATCTGCACATGCTCGAACATGAAAATAAGAAGCCTGCCATGCATTATTTAATCTATCATCATGATCAGAACTCCAAAAGGCTTACTAACTTGGTCTACTCATGCTAAGCAGACATATAGATGTTGCCAATTCTCCAAGGAGCAGACATATAGATGTTGACAATTCTAAACCATAATTTCTAACTGAATCCATATCTGGCTTGACATGGAATTAAGAGCACGATAGGTCTTCATTGATTGCGTTTAGCTACTTTGCAGCTCTACACATACTATAGATATGATAAAAACCTAATTTCTTGCATTTGTACTCAATCTCTTTTGCCCTATGCCTATGACATCAAAACCTAGATAAACAGATAGATAAAAGCAAAGCTAGGAAATCAACTACCAAATGAAATAAAACTACACAACTAAAGCCACATTACCTGGAACACAGTAGGCAAGACCACAAATTTTAATGAGCAATAAATTTGAAACGAAGTGTTGCAAAAAAGCACTTACCCAAGTGTAAAGGCAGAAGCTCCACCTTAAATTGCTGCTGGGTTGCACAATTAATAGTCCAAGATTTGAGCAGAAATAACCCATTACATAAACCCTCTTTGAATCTTTGTAAATATGCAGTGCAGTAACCTTATTAGAATCTGACATTACAGGATGTCCTATAAAAAAAAAAGTGTGAATCAATGGCCTGTTTGCCGGAATAGAGCCTGTCCAAATAGCACTATGTTTAGAGTTTCGTGGCAATTACAATCCAATATAAAGAAGTCACTCACCTTCGCATCCGTCAGAAGTGATTTACACAGAGAAAGCAGAGGCTGACAATAGGCAGCTGGACGACCCAAAAATTAAAGGCATAAGCCTAATTTTTGTTCAAGAACCGACCTGCTTCCGCCTTTACTGCCAGAAGAAATTAAGCGCAGGGATCGTGAGCCTGGAAACCAAGAATTGCCTCTAAAAGCTTGGCTCCACTCCAGAATCTGTTATACACCAGCATGCACGCATACATGGAAGGCCAGCATGCTAAATCCGGCCAGTATGATTTAGGGTTCCTTTTACCCGGCTAGCATGCACGGCTCCATCGCCATCTGCAAGAATCATGTCCCCTCGTCCAACCAACTAATCAAGAATCATAAGGAAAACACCTAATCGATTTTGGACTTAATTTTTGGATCACTTGAGTTTTTTTCCGGCGTCTGAAATCCTCAAAATCTTAGGAAATCGGTTTAGAAAAAAATCCAAAAATTTTTTCTCGGAAAACCCAAATTAACAAGATTGATGCTAATTTTGGCGCCGTAAGGGTACAACAATCTTTGATAGAGAGACACCTATAGCAAAATATAATTTGGCTATGTCTGATACCAATAAGTGTCCTGCTGAATCAATGTTGGCCCTTACAAAAAAGGAAATTCCAACCGGAAAAAACAGAGGCAAGCCTATGGAATATGAAAACAGATGGCCAAACCGAAAAGACCATATTGTAGATGCCCACACCCTCTAAAAACTTGTACATACAAAGGAGTGGTGTGGTTTGATCACATACTATGGTATATGATGAATAATGTGGAAAAATTTTTTAGAGGTGAATCTGTGATCTCTAGGTGGAGCCAATTTATAAACTGGACCAGTAACCCAGCAATAGAGGCCATTATTCAGCAATGCCTAGTGTTCCATTTCACTAGGAAATTTATGATGGAAGGGGTTTTGGAATATATCTCAAACCCGGATGCCGCGGCAACCCGCCAAAGCAATAATGAAAGTGGTTTGAGGTATATAGAAAGACTAATAAAACCCGCTAGTTTTTCCCGAGTTTAATACTTTGCCATGCAAAAGAGACCAAGGGACCTGAATGAAAACCCATCTTCACCCTCTAAGAGAAATAGAGGTGGAGGTAGACGTGGCTCTAGAGGGAGAGCTAGAGGAGTCTGGCTGGAATAACAGGGACAGAAATTCATATCCACCACCTAACAGAGGAGGATACCGTGGAAGGGGAAACTATACATTAGGTAGAGGGGATCATTCTACCAGAGGAAGTAGACCACCGCCTCCACAACCTATGCAAAATACTAGAGGAAGAGGCGTGAGGCGGACCATGGGGGGTAGTTCATCTTCTGCTAGTGTTGAGGTTGTGGGGAACACGCCTACTCATTTGCAGCCACCAGATGATGGAACTTCGCCACTAAGACCCAGAAATCTGAATTATCAATGGAACAACTAAAAGAAGTGCAGTATGGTTAATAAGCTTATGTGAGACTTATTACATACATGCAGATACTTCACTTTGAATTGGCAATTTCAGTTGGAAATTTTGTTTAGGCAGGTGTATGGTGCTTGAGATTTGTGTAAATATGCTGTTTTTATCTATATGACAGAAACTTTTTCCAAATATTGCAGATTGTGTCAAAATCTCTTATCCCCTACATGGGACGTATGAAAGTAGTAAGGGAAAATCCCATAAGATTCATATACATACACTTATTGTATGTTAATAGAATCTTGGAATTAGTGAACTTGAAAAAATTATTTGCTACATGTTGTAATCAAGTGCTAAATTTAGAGGACCCAACAATATTGGAGGAAATTGTATATGGCTGGAAATACCTTCCTAGTGTGAAATCATCATGGTATAAACCAAAGGATACATTCTGCAACTTCTCATGCTATGAGAGTTTGAATTGCAAAATGTGCAAATATAACTTGGTTTAAGCCTTTCCTGAAAAAAGGAGAAGATGGACTGGAACATGTCATATCCCTCTCCATAAATATTTGCCTATACTCTAGGGAGAACATAAAATATGGCTTGAATCATATCCCCTTAGAGAGACCTAATAAAGGCAATGTAATTATGGAAATACTCAGAGCATGGGAGCAAACAGTAGTATATTTGGAAAGAAAAGTGGAAAAATATGCCCAACTAAACTTGAAAGGGCTAGGTCATTTATCAAAGGCAAAATCAAGCATTCAAAGGCAAGAAGGAAGCTCGAATAAGAGAAAAGAATTGATTCCCGATAAATCAATGACATATGATGCAATATCGAAAAAGATGGATACAACAACATTTATTTATATCCGAGCAGATAAGGCAGATAACACACCGGTATTCATTTGCAAGAATTATATAAGAAAGTTGGCGTTAAAAAGAGTTGGTAGCCCTGACTTTGACATATGTGTGGATGAAGACGGGTTCCCAAGATCACCACTAGCAATTAGGGATAAATGTCTACAAGACATGAAAAGATTGCTAGAAATTTAAAGGTTGAAAACTTGGGATTACCATATTTAATGGGAACGCATAAGGCCCACAAGAATAAATTTAGATGGTACCATAAAATGCATCAGATTGTTTATTCTCCGATATGGCTTGCCTAATTTTTGAAGTCATAAAATCATGTCTACCAACATTCAATGAGATATGCTACCAATTGGATACCACAGTAAGAAGATTTATGGGAATAAATACTAGATCTTTGTGGTGGATTAATTCCACTATAGAACTAGCTGTCAATCTACCAGAAAACATACACCATACATGGGTAGCAGACATAGCAAGGTGTTATGAATCAATACCATTGTTTGGTGATGATGGGATCACAACTATATGTGAAAAGCTCTTCTCAAAAGTTTTTGAAATAAGGTATCCTCAAAAGTTAATTGGGTTTGGGGGATCTTCATCATGTAAATATACATGGAGAAATGGTAACCCGACAACCAAAAATAGCTTTGAGATAACTCTTGAAGAACTGGTGACAATAAACAACTACCTGCTTACCAATTGTTATGTCCAGGTAGGAGATAGAGTATGGAGGCAGATTAAGGGCATCCCAATGGGATTTTCATGTTCACCATTGTGGTGTAATATTTATCTTATGTTCTATGAAATGAACTTCATTAGGAGATTGACAAGATTGGGAAAAATTGAATATCTTATTCTGTTCAAGGATGCATTTAGATATATGGATGATTTAAGTATATTCAATAACCCGCAGATGGATTTATTTGTGGACCCATCACAACCAAGGAATGCGGATAACCCATACTGGATTTACCCATTGGAATTCCTGGACATAAAAAAGGAAGAAGCACCCCAATTAATTCCCCAATATGATGTGGGATTACCGAGATGTAATTTCCTGAATATGCATGTGCAGGTCATAGACCAAGTCTATGGATCTTACATAACGACCAAATTTGACAAGAGGAGGTTGCTTCAGTTCCCATTTATCCAATACATACAGTTGGCATCTAATAGAAAAATTAGCCAATGTTATAATCTTATGATACCCCAAGTGATTTTATTGTTGTATTTGTGTAATCATCCTGAGGAATTCCTGGAAGAAATAAATAAGACAGTAAGGGTGTTCAAAAAGAATGGGTTTTCAGTACAAAGGCTTGTGAATATAATTAAAAGAGCGATTGAAAATGCAAATGTACCAGGTGCTCTTATGACAAAAAATGTCGGATATAAAAGTTATATAGTTGAACGGTTGGTGGAAGTTGAAGTATAAGCCAGAAAAAATATGAGAAAATATGAGCTTGGGACATGCATATGCTTGATCTCCGAGATAAGGTAATGACTACTACATTAGTTCCAAATGCACATTGGGAAAAAAAATGCTGATATATTACATGATTAAAAATGACAAGGGAATGCCATATGGCAAAACCCTATATTGCGGACCAGATAGGAAAGAATCCGGTAGCCTTTTTATCCCATATTTGGAGCCAAATACATGGCCGATTTCCCTTACCCTGCATCAAATAGGGCGGCCGAAGTCCCTAGAGGCACAATCGGCTTGCAGACTTGATGTATGGTACCTTGAGATGCTGGATTTGGCAGGATCGTCGCTGGAACTAGTAGGCTACAGCATCTATTTGCAGGTTAGATAGATTATTTGGTGGATTGGGGAACATAAGTTCTTAATCTGACCGGATTTATAATGTAACTTCTGCATTTAGGTTTGTTTGCTCCAGGAAATAAGTCTACAACCAGATGTATAGAATAGCCTTTGGGGAATTAGGCCACAAGGATCATGTAAGGACTTCATTACTTAATATGAATTCGTGCTCAAGAATTTAATATGAAATGATTGGGTGCATTTATTTAATACATGTAATACCATATCCTATGCTGATCGGATACATTTCAGAAGCATAAGGAATTGGATTCATAGAGGCATAAGGAACCTGATTCATGGATAACGTGCGAAGAGATAGGAGATTCAAGCTATATGGAAATCGAAGAAGACCCGGATCATCTCCAAAATGATAATCGTGTTAGATATTATGAGGTTAAATGGTTGCTTAAGCTGCATAAGGGAGGAAATATGTGATAGAAATATGAAAGTAATCATGGGAAGGAGGTACAACAGAGCAGACTTGAGCACTCCAATCTTGAATTAATTTTGCAAAACCTAGCTGGTAGAGCTAACTGATAAACAGAATGCTCTGAACCAAGTCTTGGGTTAAGGCAAATGAGTAAAAATGTTGGTGTTAAAGCTAAATAACGGGCCAGATAAATGCATATGGATAAGTGTTTGAAAAAAAAGGCTTTGTTAAGAAATTGTTAAAGGTTTATTGAGTGGTTTATGGACATAGATTAAAAAAGGTTTTTTCTAGAAGCACTTGCATTATGTTTTAAGGGCATAACGGGAGAAGATAATTTGAGTCAACACATAGCATGATTGATTAAGACTACCTTAAAAAACTTGTTGATATCCATGACACCGATAACAAGGGGGGTTTCATAAAAAGCATTGACACCTGTCTTCCCATTCCATGCATCTGTACTAACACATGTTCTTTGGTTTGGATGGTGACAGGTTAGCTTTTCCCACCTGGATACGAGAAGATAAAATTTAAGTGTAGATCAATTTAGTATCATGCTTGGATTTGTGTATTTGACTCAAAGATACAAAAGCAAGGTGCTTAAATTTATGGTATGGAAAGATATAAATACTCACTCCCATGGTAAGATTTTTTGCATGGCTAACTATAATATGGATCCCTTATAGGGAGGTTGCTAAAATGGCATATATATACATACATATAAATCTGACCAGACTGGTTACCACCTAATGCTCTATGATTATTATTATCAAGGGCATTGTCTATATAAGTTAGTTTTTTGCATGAATTTGGGATTTATTGTGAGAATTATATCTAATACAATGGCTTATGGCTTAGATTCCGGAAGATGGTGAGGCAAGGACGGAATGGTTTCCCGAGTTAAAAAACATTGGATATGGAGAGAATTTATGGGTTCCTAGCCCGGTGATTCAAACTATCATGGTACTGATCGCTGATGCTCCAGGTTTGCATGAGTTTATTCTGAATAGAGAGAATCATCTGGATGAAAATGATCTTTCCATTTTGAGCAATTTAGATGCATCTCATTGGTTCAAACTCTTTTACACTTATAGAAAGGGTGAAAATGTTCTTCAACTATTGAAGACATTTGAAACCAACTTATCAGATATTGTAGAAGAGGACCGTATTGAAATTGATAGATGCATGAGAGTATTGGAAAAACTAAAAGAGCAAAAACTAGCTAATGGAGAGAATTATCCATTAATGTTTTATAGAGATGACGAGCAGATTGATAGCGCGGCACAAATCACATCTGATGGTTTGAATCCAAAATTAAAAGGGATTAAGCTTGATGAAGAGGCACAGGCTATTTCCAGAGAATTTGCAGATGAACAGCTTAATAAACTAAATGACCATTACCTGTTTTTTAAGAGATACCCTACGCCAGTTGTACCCAGGAGGTTGGTAGAGCAATGGGTGGCAAAAAAGACCATAAGCCATGGAAACTCTATTCCTTCAATTTGTTAGCCCCAATTCCAATTGAGGCTTACTATTATTTGGGAGGAATAGAGGATGAGAACTCAACCCCTTCTGTATGGATGGAGAAATATGCTAATTTTGCGCGTAAGGGTACAACAATCTTTGATAGAGAGACACCTATAGCAAAATATAATTTGGCTATGTTTGATACCAATAAGTGTCCTGCTGAATCAATGTTGGCCCTTACAAAAAAGGAAATTCCAACCGGAAAAAATAGAGGCAAGCCTATGGAATATGAAAATAGATGGCCAAAATGGAAAAGACCATATTGTAGATGCCCACACCCTCTAAAAACTTGTACATACAAAGGAGTGGTGTGGTTTGATCACATACCATGGTATATGATGAATAATGTGGAAAAATTTTTTTAGAGGTGAATCTGCGGATCTCTAGGTGGAGCCAATTTATAAACTGGACCAAGAACTCCAAAGAATAGAGGCCATTATTCAAAGAATGCCTAGTGTTCCATTTCACTAGGAAATTTATGATGGAAGGGGTTTTGGAATATATCTCAAACCTGGATGCCGTGGTTGTTCTCGCCAAAGCAATAATGAAAGTGGTTTGAGGTATATAGAAAGACTAATAAAACCCGCTAGTTTTTCCGAAGTTTAATACTTTGGTCATGCAAAAGAGACCAAGGGACCTGAATGAAAACCCATCTTCACCCTCTAAGAGAAATAGAGGTGGAGGTAGACGTGGCTCTAGAGGGAGAGCTAGAGGAGCCGTGGCTGGAATAACAGGGACAGAAATTCATATCCACCACCAACCAGAGGAGGGATACCGTGGAAGGGGAAACTATACATTAGGTAGAGGGATCATTCTACCGAGGAAGTAGACCACCGCCTCCACAACCTATGCAAAATACTAGAGGAAGAGGCAAGAGGCGCACCATGGTGGTAGTTCATCTTCCGCTAGTGTTGAAGTTGTGGGGAACACGCCTACTCATTTGTGTACCACCGATGATGGAACTTCGCCATTAAGACCCGTAAATCTGAATTATCAATGGAACAACTAAAAAGAAGTGCGCAAGATGGTTAATAAGCTTGTGTGAGACTTATTACATACATGATACTTCACTTTGAATTGGCAATTTCCGGTTGGAAATTTGGTTTAGGCAGTGTATGGTGCTTGAGATTTGTGTAAATATGCTTTTTATCTATATGACGTAAACTTTTTCCAAATATTGCGATTGTGTCAAAATCTCTTATCCCCTACATGGGACGATATGAAAGTAGTAAGGGAAAATCCCATAAGATTCATATACATACACTTATTGTATGTTAATAGAATCTTGGAATTAGTGAACTTGAAAAAATTATTTGCTACATGTTGTAATCAAGTGCTAAATTTAGAGGACCCAACAATATTGGAGGAAATTGTATATGGCTGGAAATACCTTCCTAGTGTGAAATCATCATGGTATAAACCAAAGGATACATTCTGCAACTTCTCATGTTATGAGAGTTTGAATTGCAAATGTGCAAATATAACTTGGTTTAAGCCTTTCCAAAAAGGAGAAGATGGACTGAACATGTCATATCCCTCTCCATAAATATTTGCCTATACTCTAGGGAGAACATAAAATATGGCTTTTGAATCATATCCCCTTAGAGAGACCTAATAAAGGCAATGTAATTATGGAAATACTCAGAGCATGGGAGCAAACATTAGTATATTTGGAAAGAAAAGTGGAAAAAATATGCCCAACTAAACTTGAAAGGGCTAAGTCATTTATCAAAGGCAAAATCAAGCATTCAGTGCAAGAAGGAAGCTCGAATAAGAGAAAAAGAATTCGGATTCCTGATAAATCAATGACATATGATGCAATATCAGAAAAAAGATGGATACAACAATATTTATTTATATCCGATGAGATATGCAGATAACACAACCGTATTCATTTGCAAGAATTATATAAGAAAGTTGGCGTTAAAAAGAGTTGGTAGCCCTGACTTTGACATATGTGTGGATGAAGACGGGTTCCCAAGATCACCACTAGCAATTAGGGATAAATGTCTACAAGACATGAAAAAGATTGCTAGAAATTTAAAGGTTGAAAACTTGGGATTACCATATTTAATGGGAACGTACAAGGCCCACAAGAATAAATTTAGATGGCTGACAAATGCATCAGATTGTTTATTCTCTGATATGGCTTGCCTAATTACGGAAGTCATAAAATCATGTCTACCAACATTCAATGAGATATGCTACCAATTGGACACCACAGTAAGAAGATTTATGGGAATAAAAACTAGATCTTTGTGGTGGATTAATTCCACTATAGAACTAGTCATTCAATCTACTGGAAAACATACACCATACATGGGTAGCAAACATAGCAAGGTGTTATGAATCAATACCATTGTTTGGTGATGATGGGATCACAACTATATGTGAAAAGCTCTTCTCAAAAGTTTTTGAAATAAGGTATCCTCAAAAGTTAATTGGGTTTAGGGGATCTTCATCGTGTAAATATACATGGAGAAATAGTAACCCGACAACCAAAAAATAGCTTTGAGATAACTCTTGAAGAACTGGTGACAATAAACAACTACCTGCTTACCAATTGTTATGTCCAGGTAGGAGATAGAGTATGGAGGCAGATTAAGGGCATCCCAATGGGATTTTCATGTTCACCATTGTGGTGTAATATTTATCTTATGTTCTATGAAATGAACTTCATTAGGAGATTGACAAGATTGGGAAAAATTTGAATATCTTATTCTGCTCAAGGATGCATTTAGATATATGGATGATTTAAGTATATTCAATAACCCAGATGGATTTATTTGTGGACCCATCACAACCAAGGAATCACGGATAACCCATACCGGATTTACCCATTGGAATTCCCTGGACATAAAAAGGAAGAAGCACCCCAATTAATTCCCCAATATGATGTGGGATTACCGAGATGTAATTTCCCTAAATATGCATGTGCAATGTGTCATAGACCAAGTCTATGGATCTTACATAACCACCAAATTTGACAAGAGGAGGTTGCTTCAGTTCCCATTTATCCAATACATACAAGTTGGCATCTAATAGAAAAATTAGCCAATGTTATAATCTTATGATACCCCAAGTGATTTTATTGTTGTATTTGTGTAATCATCCCCGAGGAATTCCCCGGAAGAAATAAATAAGACAAGAAGGGTGTTCAAAAAGAATGGGTTTTCAAAGACAAAGGCTTGTGAATATAATTAAAAGAGCGATTGAAAATGCAAATGTACCAGGTGCTTATGACAAAAAATGCCGGATATAAAAGTTATATAGTTGAACGGTTGGTGGAAGTTGAAGTATGTTAAAAAAAAATATGAGAAAATATGAGCTTGGGACATGCATATGCTTGATCTCCAGAAATAAGGTAATGACTACTACATTAGTTCCAAATGCACATTGAAAAAAAATGCCGATATATTACATGATTAAAATGACAAGGGAATGCCATATGGCAAAACCCTATATTGCGGACCAGATAGGAAAGAACTTAGCCTTTTATCCCATATTTGAGCCAAATACATGGCCGATTTTTTACCCCACAGATCAAATAGGGCCGAAGTCCCTAGAGGCACAATCGGCTTGCAGACTTGATGTATGGTACCTTGAGATGCTGGATTTGGCAGTAACGTCGCTGGAACTAGTAGGCTACAGCATCTATTTGCAGGTTAGATAAATTATTTGGTGGATTGGGGAATATAAGTTCTTAATCTGACCGGATTTATAATGTAACTTCTTGATTTAGGTTTGCTTGCTCCAGGAAATGAGTCTACAACCAGATGCATAGAATAGCTACTGGGGAATTAGGCCACAAGGATCATGTAAGGACTTCATTACTTAATGTGAATTCAGGCTCAAGAATTTGATATGAAATGATTGGGTGCATTTATATTAATACATGTAATACCATATCCTATCTTTGATTTGATACATTTTTAAGCATAAGGAATTGGATTCATAGAGGCATAAGGAACTGGATTCATGGATAACGTGCCAGAAGAGATAGGAGATTCAAGCTATATGGAAATCGAAGAAGACCCAGATCATCTCCAAAATGATAATCAGGTTAGATATTATGAGGTTAAATGGTTAAGCTAAGCTGCATAAGGGAGGAAATATGTGATAGAAATATGAAAGTAATCATGGGAAGGAGGTACAACAGAGCAGACTTGAGCACTCCAATCTTGAATTAATTTTGAAAAACCTAGTGGGTAGAGCTAATCGATAAAATGTAATGCTCAACCAAGTCTTGGGTTAAGGCAAAATGAGTAAAAATGTTGGTGTTAAAGCTAAATATCTTGCCAGATAAATGCATATGGATAAGTGTTTGGAAAAAAGGCTTTGTTAAGAAATTGTTAAAGGTTTATTGAGAGGTTTATGGACATAGATTAAAAAAGGTTTTTTCTAGAAGCACTTGCATTATGTTTTAAGGGCATAACGGGAGAAGATAATTTGAGTCAACACATAGCATGATTGATTAAGACTACCTTAAAAAACTTGTTGATATCCATGACACCGATAACAAGGGGGGTTTCATAAAAAGCATTGACACATGTCTTCCCATTCCATGCATCTGTACTAACACATGTTCTTTGGTTTGGATGGTGACAAAGTTAGCTTTTCCCACCGGATACTGAGAAGATAAAATTTAAGTGTAGATCAATTTAGTATCATGCTTGGATTTGTGTATTTGACTCAAAGATACAAAAAGCAAGGTGCTTAAATTTATGGTATGGAAAGATATAAATACTCACCCCATGGTAAGATTTTTTTGCATGGCTAACTATAATATGGATCCCTTTATAGGAGGTTGCTAAAATGGCATATATATACATACATATATATATATATATCGGTTTCCCTTTTTGTTCCTTAACCTACTCCAAGATATCCTTCCTTACCATCACGGCAAGATGTCGATTTATCAGCTCTTGACCAAAGTCAAGAGAATCCTAAGGACCATCGGGTTCCATTTTTATTTAACCATTATTTCTATATCAAATTCAATGCCCAAGAAGCAAAATATTATCATAAAAAAAGGAGCAAAGTCCCGTGATATCGTGTTTCCATGAATAGGCTATCTCAAACAAATTCAAATTGCATATGCATTATTTCCTAGGCAATATTAAAGCTATGCCCATCGCACCATTTACCCTTTGCAAAAAGCCTATACAAAAAACTAGATCAAAGTCCTATACATCAGTGTATCCATGTATAGGCATTCTTGAACAAATTCAAAATGCATATGCATTATTTTCTATGCAACATTTTAGCAAAGGCTTCATCAGATCATTTACCCTTTGCCAAAAAAGGCCTTATCACCCATGCAATGTAATATGCTATTTAACAATTCTCAATAATGGTAGAGTTTTCGTGATTATTTCAGCTCACAAGATCCTAACTCTTTCGCCCAATATATCATTTCTTTACATGGGTTTTGCATCATAAATTACATGCCAAATAATCAAGAAATAAATTCCTATATATTTAGTTGCTTAACCAAGCTTACAAACAGTCCACAGATTACATTTGAACATTTTTCTACTATGCCATATGTATTATCATAAGACTTTTAGCAAAGATACCAAAACCCAGATTCCCAAGCCAAAGATATGCAAATGATAAAACTTCCATTAAACGATTGTGTTCATGAAAATATTATCCAAAACTTAATGCATGGAATAAATCCATCATTTCCGCCTTAGAAACCTGGAGCATTTCGGATCCATATCATATATGCTACTGCTTATAAGTTTGAAAAAAGGCTTACCATATATCGCAGAAGCAAATACTACTAAAAAGAAAAATATTTCACACCATGATGGCCACAGCTTGTAAAGGCCCTTTGTAAAAGTCTCAATCCTCAAGCAAAAACGAATTTGGAGGAGTTAGGACGGGTTACCGCAAAGGAAACCAAAGCACATTAGCCTTAAACAGGTAACATACTAAGCCACTAGCATGTAAGCTATCGCTTATACGGCTCTTCGCCCTTCACCAAATTAAAGACTGAAAAAATACACATTAATCATTCTGATTCATTAACTGAGATAACAAGTTTCAGAACTGAGCTTTATAGTTAAGCCAAAACTTAGATTCGATTTAACTAAGAGGTTTAGAATAAAGAGGAAGAAGCCCACAAACCGATTTAAGCCGATTGATCATATTCATCCTGATCCAAACTATTGATTTGGTTGAAATCCTCTTGCTCCGCCTTCAGAGTATCAGCAATGTCGGGTAATTTCATGGTTGGGCATCCCAAACAGGCAAACTGCTCCCATCCGCTCTTAAAGAAATTCGTGACAAATTTTGCGGGACTGGTGTCAGCTGGATTAGATTATACCTATGCACAATCTTTCCAAATACCTTGCCCCATGGAGCAAATTTTTCCTCCCGCTTTACATAGTGCTTTTTAGATCCAAAACCGGCCTTTATCAATCAAATCCAAGAGTTTAGCTCTAGTGAGGCCACGGTTGCCTGTGCCCTCCGCCTAAAGATAGCCCAAGTAAGAATAGAAAAATTAGGCAAAGTAGAACTAATCGGGTGTTTCCCTTGCTTATAAATCCCAAATGCATCTAAAAACATAGAAATTTCCAGAAATAGTTACCAAAGGGTGTCCTTAACTTTCTGCTATAACCTTTCACGGGTATTGGCCATTTGGCTTACATCTTGCACGCCGGTGATTACGCCATATCCGATCCCTAGGATCACTCTCATGATCGTGGTGTGGTCTAACCGAGCGCCAAAGAATGATCTTGCTCTTCTCCATACATTAGGTTTGCATGATAAACCCTAAAGTGTTAGTATGACATACGCTCGCTGTATACGATACACCCATGCGCATTACTTGAACAATTTGTTATTTTACTAAGATCTCGAATGAACCAGCTTATTGTCTTTACCCATGCCCAAATATTTAAATATTTAAACCCTTACCATTTGAAGAGGCCTTAACATAAGTTATGCCCCCATGTCTTACCATTCCCTTGCGTTGTTCCCTCATGTGATGCGCCTCAAAAATCCGGGTTACACTAACTCATGGTCCCGTGAAATCAACCTATGGTGCCCAATCGGTTTGTCATGCAACCAAGATACCAGCCATGGATACTAGGGTTTGTATGAATACCGGTTTGTCATTGATTTGTCATGCAGAAACCTTGTACCCTTGCAATCCGGGTTCTAAGAAATACCATACCCAAGTTAATTAAACCATTGCTTTTGAGATATCTTACCTTTTGAGGTGCTGCTCCAAATTGCTTATGGTCCGCACACCTAGTAGTTAGTCTCCAACATTTAATCCGCTTATCCTAAGTCTGTAAGGCAAGGATCAAAGCTATTTTTGCTATTTTACTTAAATGCTCAATGTTAGTAAATTGGGTCATGTTGCCATATAAAACGTAAAGCCCATGGTAAATTCCTTATGCCTGCTCATTTCTCTTGGCCTGTCCTTTCATATGCACCTTCAAAATTGGTGTACTTACCTTATGGCCCTGAAAATTCCAAAATACCAAAGCCTAGTTATACCATCAACAAGTGATGCCCTTGCAAGGTCCTTATGCGTGTTCATATTTTTGGTAGTGCAGACTGTTATTCCTACTCCATGGTCCTAAAGGGTCCTGTATTCCATTTTTACCATTGCCATCATTTATTACAATGCCTTACCTTTCAGGTGTGCATCTGCTGTTTATTGTCCCAGACCAAGTATTTAGTCTTCATTACTTGATCCTGCTATCCTGTAAGCAAGACTAGGATCAAAAAAAAATCATTTGATATATATGTGTATATATATCTCTTATCTTATCTTATCTTATCTTATATATATACAATTATATTTCAGGTGTGTAAAGGTGTGTAGACATTTGATCCTGGGCCATCCATCTCGAGACCGACTGACACGTGAGCCCCAAATAAGCCACCCCAAATGACCCCTTTATTTGGGCTTTGATTCAGGGCCCAGAATGTGCTAGATCAATGGCTTAGATTTAATCGCCAATATTAAATGTTAATAATGTCATCTGATGAGGTGGCGTCAAAAGTTAATGATCCCTTTGTGACGTGGCATGGAGCAAAATATGGCGGAGTCTAAAGACTGTTGATCCGGCCTTCTCCGAGCTTTTCTATTGCCTTATCTAAATCAGGAAACATATCACGTCTGATTGAAGCATTTCTTTGCCTGCGTCTCCTATCCATATCTGATCGGCCAATGGCATGCAGCAGATGGGTTACCTTCTTTCTCCCGCAACAACCAGCTGCTATAACCAACCTTTTGCAATCGAATTCTTCAGCCTATCGAATGCCGGAGCCCTTCCAACTCTTCAAATATACTTTCATCTTGAGGATTTAAACAAGTATCAAATTTGGTCATTCTACCGCAGACAAGGCCCCGGCATGGGGATTTAGAGCTAATTTACACAGGTCGGGCTGCATTAGGTAACATTTTAGGTTTCTGTTTTTGGTGTTATACCCAGAAATGCTAAAGTCCGAGGCTCCGTTTGTTGGGTTCTGTGGCGAAAGGATTTACACTAAAAAGGATTTTCTGGCAAGGTCGTTCATTTGTTTGTGGCGTTTTTAGAGTTTAAGTCTCGCTGAGTATAGCTGTAGTGTCGTTGATGATTGAGGTGGCTTGGTTTTTAGAAAAAACGTCTCCACATAGCGCATTTGGAAGTTTTATCAAAAAAGAGATGAAGAAAGCATCGGTTTCCAAGAATTCCATGGATTTGGACACGGGGCAAACGTCGACTTGATATTATCTTTTTAAGTTCAACTGTTTTTTTTCTTTGCATAACATTAGTCCGTAGATTCTTCTTACGGCAAATATATTTCCATTTTTTTTTCCGACCGGCTTGCATTCCAACATTTCCAGGTCCGAAACAGATCTTCCTCTTTGTTGCCCGGTACGTAAAGCTTATTTTCTTATTGTAATCTTTTGTGCTGATTCTTCATGCTGGATTTGCATTTTGACCTCTTTCTAGTTGTGAGCTGCCCTGTTATGCTACATGCTGAGGTTTAGGTTACAAAGATCCAAAATCCTTAAGGTACGTTGATTATCTATGACTACAATTGTCAACTACCTTCATAGGCTTATCAGTCAGGCATCCTTGATCTTGCATTTATTGATACGATGTAAGGGAGGTTGAGCTTGCTCAAGCTTTGCTACAGACTCCATAAATAGGCATTTGAATATATAGCTAGGAGCATCAGATAGATGTGCTTTTGGAATTTGTAGGCCGCAATCTGTAAGAGGGCCTTTAATGATGCTAAAGTTTCCACTGTTATTCTATATCCTTATAGTGCTACTTGTGCCATTTCCGAAATGTAGTTACACATAAAAACAGAGCTACGGTTAGGGAAGTTATCGATCTTCAAAGTTGTTGCTGTAAATTTCTGACAACAGAAGTTCAATACATGTTTTAAGTGATTTAAGCTTCAATTTTGGAAAACATGCCTCTAACACACTTTGTAGGGCAACTTGTGTCAAGTTTCCAAAATGTATTTACACTTGAAAAACAGAGCTACAGTTGGGAAGTTATAGCTCTTCAAATTTGCTGTTGTAAATCTGTGTGACAGTAGAAGGTCATAGCATCAAAGCCAAAATCAGATTTTGTTAAAACTGCATGTGGGCCATAATTTCTGTATGATTCAAGCATGCCCCTGTTTTTCATGTGCAAGCATGGTAGAGATTGCTTCCTTGCCCAACCATAGTGATCTTCATGCAGGTGTAGATATGGAACTACTTCATTTATGAAGTTCAGCCATGCTTAATATGTTTTCTTAACCTACAAGTTTGGAAGCTTAGATCTCGGATTCATGCTGTTGTTCATCAACATAGGTCTTATGTTTTGTCCAACAACACCATCTCAGATTGGAAGCCTTATCATCCCAAACTCTGTCAGTTATGCCTACGGTTTCTCTGGTAGCCTAGCTACACAGGATATGCGTACCACTAAATTTATGCACCAGTGGGGATTGGTATATGAGAAATTATTCTCAAAAAATGAGCTGGTTCATATCTTTGATGTCTGGTTACTGCAGGCTGAAGTTATAAATGCAGCTGTGATGAAAAGACATGTAGTTGTGGCCACATCAATAGCAAGTGGAAAGTCTTTGTGCTATAATATTCCTATGTTAGAGGAGCTCTCTTAACTGTGCCACGTCCAAAGATTATATGTATTCCCAACTAAGGCATGGCTTCATGTCATTACTCATGCTGAGCATCCTGGTTACTATATTTGATTTTTTCACCATGAAAATCTTTTTATTTCTACAGGCCCTTGCACAGACCAGCTTCGGCTCTTCTGAACTTTACCAATTATGTTTCCAAAGAGGTTGCGGCTGGCATTTATGATGGTGACACACACTTTAAAGGATAGGCAGATGGTTAGATTGTGTGCGCAATTTATTCACCTTGGTGACTGTCTTTTTTACTTCTATGTGCAGCATCCTTAACTCAATAAATGGTTCCTTTCAAATATTCACAAATCCTGGCATGTACCTCCATCTTGGCCATCACACAAGCAATTTGAAAGGCTGTTGTGTAATCTGGAGGTAGGAAGGATCTTTCTTCTTCAGTTTCAAAGCACAAATTGCAACATTTACCATTATTTGCATCAGGTATGTTGTGATTGATGAGGCTCATGCCTATAGAGGAGCTTTGGCTGCCATACTGCCCTTATTTTTATGCCGTTTGTGCCGACTTTGTCGCCACAGTAAGCTGGCTATGAAAACTGGCATTATATAGCAACATGAAAATGGAAGTAATGGTAACTGTACATGGCTATGTTTTCATGGAAGGTGTGGGCAGTGTGGATCGTCTCCAACTTTTATTGTATGTAGCGCCACCATAGGCAATCCTCGGGAGCATGTCGTCGTACAATTTTGTTCTTATTATGAATTGTCCACATTCCTGTCAAAACCACATTGTTACACATTCTTTTCATCCCGTTCCTTTTCATTCTAAAAGACATGAGAGCAAAAAGACTGCACTATTGAAACAGGGGAAGGCAAAATAACTAGGAACAAAGAAAT